>JAEANM010019352.1:0-12388 GCA_017656035.1 Myanophis thanlyinensis | reverse complement strand
AACAAGTACTGTACCTGCCCGAGCTGATGGCCTTTTGTATCTTGGAACATAATTTGTAAGTAGAGACTATTTTTTTCCTCAAAAAAAGTTTTGTAAGTCGAAATTTTTGTAGCTAGAGGTCTTTGTAACTAGAGGTACCACTGTATTTGGCTTAAAACTTCGGAGCTTAAAAGTTAAAACTAATAAAAGTTTTCCCTTTTCCCCAACTTTTTCTTTCCTGGGAGGAGATCTTACTCAAACACACAGTTCCAAATTTACATTAATTAACACTTTTCAGTCTGAAATACCCACATTCCTGCCTATTACAAAGTTTCCTGTAGATCATTTTAAACAGCTAGCTGTCAATGTGTTTCACCACTTTTTCCAGGGTGGTGGAAGTTAAAATCTTTGTGCTAGTTAGAAAATAGTTTCTCATCCACAGCAATTGCACATTCATTCTCTCTACTTCCTCAAATGGCTGTCACAGATCTGGTCCAGCATGCAGATGCCATCTTCTTCACTCTGCAAGTTCCGATCTCCTGGGTAGCATCACCAAATGTTCCCCTTCATCACTCCTTCGAGGTGACTTAGGCTCCTCAAAGCCTCCACAAAGATGAAATCAGTGCAAATTTCCACAGAACCTATGATGACCCTCCCTTCCCCACAAATCTTAAATATAAATATCTTGGGCATTCGAAATTTTATATATAGAGAGACATATATTATTTATATTTGTTGTTGTTAGTTACAAAGTTGTGTCTGACCCATCGCAACCTTGTGGACAACATTCCTCCAGGCATTTCTGTCTTCTACCATGCCTTAGAGGCTATTTAAGCTCACAATTATTTCTTTAATAAACCATTAATAAATATTTTTTTCTAATTACACATTTTTGACTATATTTTATACTTACTACTTATCAAAGTTGATTACTTTTTAAACTAAATTTGTATATATCAAGGCATTACTTCATATACTCCCTTTGATAAGAAAAGTAGGATTTAGAAAAAGAAAAAAAAAGAAAGTAGTACATAGTTCAAAATAATTTGCTTTAGAAACATATTAAAATAAACTCTACCAGGCAGAATAGTATCAGCAAACAGAATCTATTTATGCCTAATCTACAAACAATAGTGTGTTTATGAGACATACTACATAAAATAATTATATTTTTAAAATAATTTTTACTACTTATTCACAATGCATTATTTTCCTTAACTGACTACTCCTCAACATGCTTTCATTCTCAAAGATAGCCATTATTATTATTATTTAAATTTAAATTTAAATTTAAAAAAATGAAGTCATAGGTTAGTCACAGAATAAAAGATAGTGAGCTACAAACTATATACCACAATGCCAGGTTTATTGTTTAGGTTTCTATTTTTTCAAATTGTTTCAAAAGTCAATATTCCTTGCTGTTTTCTAAATCTTCTCTTTTACTGGAATGTAAATCTGTGTTATGGAGACAATTGATCCCAGAAAGAATCAATATAACATTGTTACCTTGGAGATTCTTGTTGTCTTACAAGGCCAGAAAGTGCATTATGAGAAAACAGGGTCAAAAGTAAGAGCTTTATTTCTAGATCAGCAGTTCCCACAGTGTTCTTTTATATAGACTGCAACACTATATTTGCTAAAAGACATTGACAGATGAGATGAAATGATGACACAAGATGAGATTAACCCAAAGACTATTAGCCATACACGTGAAGTTATCCAATAGACTCTAGACCCATGGTTGTGAACCAAAAGTTCTAGTTTGTATTTGATGGAACAACAGCTATCATTAGTAGGAGCCATTTGGGTACACTACATAAATCCATAATTTATTGCAAAACTTTCTTCCCAAGTACTGCAGGGAGGTTATACATAAAATAAGGAATGAAACAAATTTCCTGTGGACAAATCATCCCTTTTCTAAATCCAGAGAACAATATGATATGTAAGAAAGAAAGTATACATATTCATGTAGCATTACAAACACACACTCACACACACATTTGGTTTCATAGAAAGACTACTACTCACATCTTACTAGCAGTTTAGCCATAGCATGATCTTAAAAGAGGAAAAGGAACCCTGTTGACTATAGGGGACCATGCTGATCCCTGTTTCAATGTCATTGAGCTAGTATTGTCTGAAAACATTTCCATGGTCATGTGGACAGCATGATGTTATGGAATATTGTTACCTTCCCGCACATATGGCAAAATTTATCTACTTAAATTCATATGCTTTCAAACTGCTAGGTTGGCAGGAATTGGGGTAAACATGGAGCTGATCCATTGTGAGGAACCTGAGTCTCGAACAAGGGTTGCCAGCTTTCCATTCAACAAACCCAGTGTCTTAACCACTGAGTCTCTGGGCCACCCTTATGATCTTAGAACCTGAATTAAATATGGGTGGATATGTATTTGTCTTTTAAACATAAAACCTCCCATTTCATCAAATATAACAGAAGCTTTTCTGAACCCTTTATAATTCTTGGATGTTTTCAAAGAAATGATATTTTTGAACTACCAGTTTCATAGGGAAGTCCTTTGAAATTGTTGGATTTGTGATGACCTTGTCTCTGTCTATCTACAGAGAGAAAGAGAAACTCGCATATTGCTTTGTTCCATTTTTCTTTCCTTTGTTTCTTGTCTTCCTTCTTAAAATATACAAGTAACAAAACTTAACTTAAAAAAAACCCACATATTTTGAATCTACAAACATCACATACTTATATGACTCAAAGACTGATTCATAAAATCACTGAGCCATGGTTTTGGTCTGTGCATATACATTTTTGTCTAGCAAGTATAGAAAGTTGGTAAGAAGGGCACAGAAATTTAGTAATTTAGTTGAGTGACTATAATGGTAATGTCACCTGCTTCTTTCACATTTAAGATAAAGTTAATACTTTTTTCTACCCTTGTTTTTATTTCCATGCTATTCTAAGAAATGCATGATTTGAAAGTTTTTATAGAAATGGAGAAGAAAAAAGCTGCTTTTCCTATCACAAATTATAAATGTAATCAGTTATTCAGTCATTTTATAACCCAGTAGGTATCATTCCGCCCAATGATTTTATGTAACTATTTCTTTGAGCTCTTGTAAGCTCATGCTTATTGAACCTGATTGTTTAGTCTGTTATCACTTTTTAACATCTCTGATTTCTCTTTGTATAATGGTCATTTTGAATGATTCTTAACTTTTGCATTACATGTCCAAAATGTAGAAGCCTGCAAGTTAAACCTCAATGTTATTATTTTCTCACAGTTTCAGTCTCTTTACTTGTTTTGTTTCACATCTATCTCCCTAAAGAAAAGGAAATGTTGGGATCAAATACATATACAACATTGATTTCTTCCTGAGACTTAAACTGAAACCTCTAATAGAAAATATCAATAGTTTAAAAAAATGAAAATAATACTTACAGCATTCTCCCCATCACACAAAAATACACAACATGACTTTAGAGATGCAAAACGAGCTTGCTAAGATGATTTGACTTTTCACACTGTTGAAGCAAGATAGTGCAAAGCACCAGCATGAGGCAATTCTTCAACTGGTATCTCACCTCATTAAAAGTTCAACCAGGTCATTCAGCTCTGCTTTAAATGCAAAGAAGTCACAGAGGCATTTCACTTTGTGATTTTATTTTGAGAGATGCTTTACTCAAGCTATCTTAAAGTAAAATACCCCTTTGAAGCTGATCACATTTTGATACTAAATCCAATATAACTGATATTAAAACCAATTCTTCTTTAACAGAATACACAGCAAGGTAGGGGAGGGTAGTTTTTACCATTTAATTAGGAGAGGGAAGGAATATTAGGTATGTTTTTAGAGTGAGAGAGCTGGAAGGGACCTTGGAGATTTTCTAGTTTGCTCAAGCAGGAGAACCTATACTACTTCAGATAAGTGACTGTTGTCAGGTTCCAATAGGTTCCAGCAGAAACAGAGACGGACTCATGATTGATGAGAATCAGGATTTATTCTGCCATAACCTTCAGCACAAACTGACAATTACCATCATAGTAAAGTGAAGTTAGCATTGCCTTCCTGTTCTCCCTCCACCAGTTAAATGCTGTCTGCCATGCCCCCACCCCTCACACCTATCGCGTATGTGCACCCTCACCCCGCCCCACCCCATTCTGGAGCTCAACTAATCATAGTTTCTTCATTTGTTGCCTTGTGATCATCCAAAAGAAGCAAGGCAGCATGGACACACTCAGCAGTTGTGTGGTTGAGCTAGATCAACTGCACTGTGACCAACACTTCTTGTAGCTGCTGGGGTTAGGGTTTTTGGGTCTGTTTTCAATGGCTACAGTCCTTGCTTTGCTGCAATACTGACGTTCTGCTGTTTCGCACACAGCTGAATATCAGTTTGGAAAACCCCAATGTGGCCCCTCTTCTTGACTGGCAGTTCTGGGTTATATAATATGCCTGGACAACTGTCTAAACTCTAGACTCTTCTTAAAAACATCCAGTGATTCCACTGCTTAATTGTGCTCACTGTTTCTCCTAGGTTGCTTCTCTCTTTGATAAATAAAGCTAAGACTATAAAATAAAAATAAAAAGAGCAAGTCATCAGTACTACAACACATTTGTCTAGACTGTAAAGTGTTTGGAAGAGTTTATTCTGCGAAAGGTACAGAAAACTTATGTCAATAATCTAAAATTAGATTCACGAATACTGATGAACACAATTCAAGTCCTAACCAAGTACCTAAAACGATTGTTTGAGTGTAGAGGAAGTTCCAAGCAGTGTTTGTATATTTGTGTGTGTGTGTGTAAAATAAGGGTGTTCAGGTCCGAGAATTTCAAAATTTCCAAATATTGAGGTAGTCCTTTACTAATAGCAATACTGTTCAGATTTATACTGTCCCATAGTGCTTTACAGCACTCCCTGGGCAGTTTACAACGTAGAAGCATTAACAATGTCCCCAACAATCTGGTTCTTCATTTTACCAACTTTAGAAGGGGAGAAGGTTGAGGCCCTTCAGGATTGAACTCAGGGCTATGGGCGGGTTTGCCGACAATACTGCACTTTAATTACTAGGGCACTAGGGCTAGGTCATTCTTCCTGTATCTTTTTAAAATGGAGCTATCAAGATTAGAATGACGACTCTATATGCAAAGTAACTTTTATATTCCTGCATTCTTCTAGTCATGATTTATGCCTTATCTTTGTACCAAAACAAAAAATAAATAAAATAAAATAAGACAGATAAGTTCCACTATATGACAGACACAACATTAATCTGCCACATGAATAAAATTGTGTTCAAGCAATTCAAACAATTCACTTTGAATAATATATTTGTAACTCAGGTTTTAAATTAGGGATCCTTGTGCTCTCTGAACTCAGCTGTTCTAATCAGCCAGTCAATTAATTTGTCTTAAATCCAAAACTTGTTGGAATTAATAAAACTTGTTGGAATTAGCCTAAATAGTTACAGTGATTCACAAAGTCTCTCAGTTAATGTTCCTGGAAATTCATTGTTTGGCATCAGAAATATCTTAGCTGAATATTACCAATGGTCTGTCCATTCTCAAACTAAATTTATCTCATTAGCAATATTCCAAACATAGGTTACTTTTCTTCTTATTATTTTTTAAAATTCATATAGCACAAGATATTAATCTGCTTTATAAAATTACTAAATCTGTTATTCTGTGAGAGACTGTGTAACACAATATGACATTAAGTAACACAGGGATGATCTAGAGTGTACTGCAAATTGCTTAGAAGCCTTAAAGGCTAATCTTAAGTAGTGTCATGTAAATCCTATAATCATCTGTTTAATTATATTACAGCTCAATAATAATCCCCCCTGCTTTTTATTCATTTGTTCCTTCATACTAATTATTTAATAAATATATTTTCAGCATTTTGTTTTTGTTTTGATTTGTTTCATTCAATGACCCCTGTATTGTCTATCACAGAACAATAGCTCAGTTGGGAACAGAGAACAAGCAATTCAAGATTCAATTGTATTAGGGCAGAAGCAGATGGGCAGTCTTACATAAACTGTACATTTTTTTAATGTACAATTAACAAACCTTTTCTGATCTTTATTACCGTTTCTTCTTCACAGTTGGTTCTATATTACCAGAGAAGCAAACAAAAACAACAAACAAGTAATAAAACCTTTGTCTGAAACCATTTCTTTTTAAAAACAAAAAACAAAAATTATAAACCTATGTAAACCTAGGAATACTTGAAGTAGATATTTTTGTAGTGCCTGACATGCCTAAGAATTGTGAAGATGCACATTCAGGTTCACTTTTTGTAATGAAAACTCAAGGGTTTGAGGCCAGTCACGCACTTTCCAATGAACCAGTCCCAATAGCATTAAAGAAAATAAGATCTTCCATATAAGCTGCAATAAGCTTTTGAAATTCTCTTCACTTATTCAGTTACCCATTTTAAAATAATTAAAATCATAACATCATTATGATCATGAGAGTGTAATGGACTTTGCTCAGGCAAAGAAAAGCCATAAAGAAAAGCAAAACATTTTTACTAAAAGTAAAAATGATGTTTTATTCTGTGATCTCTGTGTGTGCATGTGCGTATGTATACCTGTATGGAAATAGATACCGGTATTTACTGTATCCTGTCAAAGGATGAGTTTATGACTAAGGATTATTTTAATGGGTTTTTTAATTAGTGAGGTTCAATCAAGGTTTCTATTAAGTCAGAATTTTGGAACTACGTTTTCATAATGATAACAAAATTACAGGCCAAAAAATTGAAAGGTGTCTGTTCATCATATAGTATTTATCCTTTCCAAGCAAAGGAAAAGAAATAAAACCTTGATGGTGGTGGATAATTTCAGGACTATTTTCAAGCTTGTTCCCAGGATTTAATAGAATACCAGGTAACTACACTGGCAAATTAGGCTGTTATGAATTAATCAAACTTATTTGATATCAGATACATTTATACAAGGATGACTAAACTATAAAATCTCTCCCTCTACCCTCATAAATATTTTGAGCAGAATCATGTAATAGTTACAGTGACATCAACATCAACTTTACATCATACCTAAATAGACAGTAGAGGGGGCACACATAAGTGCACAAATGTGCCCGTTGTCCCTGTCATTGTACTTTCTTATTTTCTTATTCTTGTATCCATTTTTTACTGTTACTGTTTGACAAATTCAAACAAACAAACAAACAGACATCTATAAGAAAAAAACTTTTCAAAATTACAGGCCAAAAAATTGAAAGGTGAAATTGATGTAGAGATATGACTCACTAATCTGTTCATCAAGTAAATCACGAGTAATCCATGTTATCTGGTCATTAAAAAAATCTACTTTTTTTTGTCTTTCCTTTCATTTTCCATAACTTGTTTATTTTTCTTTGTCTCATCTGCTGCTGATTTTCAAAGCATAATTTTGATAATCCAAGTTAGGAACAAAGATTTGTAGTGTCCTAGAGTCAGAGTTAAAATTGAATTAGAATAATGGGAAAATTCTGTTTGTAATTTGTCTCTGAACACATATGATACTCTTCTCTAATTTTCTTGCTTTTCTTGTTTTTTGCATGAATTACCAAATTACTATTTTATTATATTACATTCTATATTTTCTGAAGTCAATTTCACTTTTATTTTCACAGTCTCCTGGATTGTGAAAAGCCACAGGCTGGTAGTGTTTAGGTAGACCATTTTACCAGGCTGCTGCTGCTGC
Organism: Myanophis thanlyinensis; assembly: GCA_017656035.1. Classification (NCBI taxonomy): domain Eukaryota; kingdom Metazoa; phylum Chordata; class Lepidosauria; order Squamata; family Homalopsidae; genus Myanophis; species Myanophis thanlyinensis. The sequence goes on along the minus strand of JAEANM010019352.1, from coordinate 4,712 downwards.
TGCTTCTCCTTCTCTTTCTCCTTCTCCTGTCTGTTAGGGGTTGCCATCTTTTTTCACCTAACCCTATCCTTGGCATTTTCTACTCTCGCCCTAATTGACTTCATGTCCTCTTTTAGCATATACATATATCTCCTCTTTGGCCTTCCTCTTGACCTCTTGCCTGGCAGCTCCCTCTCCAACATCCTTCTACCAGTATGGCCACTATCCCTTCTCTGCACATGTCCAAACCATCTCAATCTGTGCTCTCTGACCTTGTCCCCAAAACAGCTGACCTGAGCTGTCCCTCTAATGTGCTCATTCCTAATCCTGTGCATCCTGGTCACTCCTAAAGAGAATCTCAACATCCACATCTCTGCTAGCTCCATCTCTGCCTCTTGTCTTTTCCTCATTGCTACAGTCTCTAACCCATACAACATAGCTGGTCTCACTACTGTTTTGTACACCTTTCCTTTGATTCTTGCTGATACTCTTCTGTCACACAACACTTCTGACACTTTTTTCCACCCATTCCAACTCACCTGCACTTACCTCTTCACCTCTTTTCCAAACTCCCTATCGCATTGGACTGTTGACTCCAAATAGAAAATACCTCCTCTTTCCAGGTGTTCATCTACCTGCTCTCTGCTCTCACTACAGATCACAATGTCATCTGAAAACATCATTGTCCATGGGGATTCCTGTCTGACCTCATCTGTCAACCTGTTCATCACTATAGCAAACAAGATGGAGCTGATCCTTTATGTAGCCCCACTTCCACTTTGAACTCCTTTGTCTGACCTACAGCACATCTCACATCTCTCATACTCCTCTCCTACATATCCTAGACTACTCTGATATACTTCTGTGCCACTCCTGACATCCTCATACAGTACCATAGCTCCTATTTTGGCACTCTGTCATACACTTTCTCTAAATCCACAGAGACACAATACAGCTCCTTCTGACATCTCTATACTTCTCCATTAACATTCTCAGGGCAAAAAGTGCATCTTTCTGGGCATGAAGCCATACTGCTGCTCACATACATCCACTTCCTTTCTTAGCCTAGCTTCCACTACTCTTTCCCATAGCTTCTTGTGTGGCTCATCAACTTTATACCTCTGTTGTTGCTACAACCCTGCACATCACCCTTGTTCTTAAAGATCGGCACTAGAACACTTCTCCTCCATTTGTCAGACATCTTCTCACTCTCTGAAATTCTGTTGAACAAACTAGATAGAAACTTCACTGCTGTGTCTCTAGTAATGTGCAAATCCAGAAATTATATTACTAATCAGATTGAATACATTGATAAAACAGTCTTGGGTTTTAAGGTTGATTAGGTTGATTTGAACCTGATATTTTCCACTCCCTATAAATATTTACAATGCCATACTAGAATTAAAAAATTCTAACTTCTCCAGAGGAAACAATTTTCAATTGTTTCTCCTTCATAAACTTATTCTTCACATTCACTCTAAAATGTCCTTTGTGCAACATAATCTCATTATACCTAAATATGTGCTTCATACATTTGAATAATTACTTCATTCCTTGGTGTTTACCTTCACATTTTGTTAGACAGTTCTATTCCCAAATTAATTGTTGTTTAGTCAAGCTACACATATTTAATTCTTCCAACCTTTCTTTGTATGCCTGTCCTTCCATTCTATTAAACTTATCTTTTAAGCATTTAAGAATTTGAGTTTGCTGATACAGAAATGATCATGCCAAGAGAAAGTACTTTGTAGGGATATTTTATATTACTTTGAACAGAAAAGTATAAATGTTGATACATTATTATCAGATCTAATGTTTAAATCTTGTGATTTAAATTTTGTTCCAGTCTAATAAACACAATTTATCCATGGTTTTATATTTGTACAATAGGAATAGTGGCTATGTTCTAAAAAGAAACTAGCCTAGGTTTCAAAATTTCTTGCTGATATTAGAACTTAGGAGTTTACAATATAGTATTTATAAGACTATATTTTATGAATGGTCATACAATTCATTTATGCCATGCAATCACAAAATATGCAGCTATAGCAATATTTTTAACACTTGAAAAGTATTGAATGTGCTGCACATAAATTATAAATGGACTTGGATAAAATTGTAAGAATTTTGAGAAAAGAGACAAAGGAGTTAGAATTTTCTCTGTCAGATTTAAAAATGGCCAGCAGAAAGGAGAAAAAATATATACAAGATTTATTTCATTATGGATAAATAATGATTTGTACCTCTGGTGATGCTTTATTATTATCTTGACCAGATAGATTTTTTTAAAATGCTTAACTAGGTGTAATGGATTTGTTTCCAATATCCATATTATCCACATTATGATTTGTAAATAAGGAGTTATTATTTCTGGTAATGTTTAATAGTTTTTAATTTTTAAGTTTTATTGTTAATTGGGATAAGCTTTTTTATTATTAAAGAGAGGAATGAAGAGAATTTAGATTAAATTTAGGGGGGCATTATATACGTATTGCTAGGAATCATTATTAAATTTGAGTGGCCCTTTGTTGATTGCCTTTGAAGACAGTGGTTTACAACCTTTGTGGTATGGCGGCATGGCTGTAGGGGAAGAGAAAAATTGGGCCATACGAGTGGTGGACCGGTGTGCACATGAACACAACCATTATATGAGTGGTGGGGCATCACACATGTGCTCAGCTCAACTTGTGTGAATGGCAGGCCTGGGTGCACATGTTCAAATGCCCACCAGCCACCACTCGTGCAAGTTGAGCTGTGCATGCACACACTCGAGCCAGCCACTTATATGGCTCAAATCCTAATAGGCCAGGGCCCGATAGTGGACCATGGCCCTAGGGTTGGCGACCCCTGTTTTAGGAAACTGTGATGAGTTGTTAACATTCAATACACTTGCTGTGAATGAGAAGAAAAAATTATTTCTCTTACTAGTTTTTTTTAAAGGATTTCCTTCCCCCCACTTATTTTGTTTCTAATGTATTTTTTATTAGATTCTTTTATTAGTTTTATGTAATATAATTCTAAAGAGGGTTGCATCAGGAAGGGCATCCGGCATAAAAACGTGCCAAATTTAAACATGAAAATCATCAGTAATATAGATGATTCGCTGTGGTGACCCTTAATGGGAACAGCCGAAAGAAGATGTAATACAGTTCTTAATACAATTATTGGAGAGGGAAAAGACAGTAGCAAAACTCAACTTTTCATCTTTAATCCTTTGGTATCTGAACTGAGAAAGATCCAATCTAAAGCACTAGAGAGTTGATGTTAATCCAGGCAGATTTAATTAAATAGGTTTTTATTAGACTGTCTAAATGCAATACAGCTTACATTACTGCTAATAATTGAGGTGGGGGGGGATAAGCGGAAAGATTTGCTTTATTTAAAAGATGACAATAAGAATGTTTTTCATGGGACAATTACTAGAATGGAAAGATATCTAAAAATATCACCTATATCATGTCATGTAGGCTCTAACTAGTACTATGTAGCCATGCTTAAAATTATTTTATGAAGGACAGTATTTTAAATAGTGATCTCTATTTAAGATAGTGATGTCTTAATATCTGTGTTACATTTTTCCCTTTAATCTTTTTCCAGAATGCTTTCATTTATAGATCCTATTTGCTTCAGTACTCTAGTGAAATAGGAAGTAACCATATTCCCTATGTTAGTGCTCTCCACTCCCCCTTCAGCTGGTCCACAACTCTTTTGGAACCAGGCTGTGGAAGTGGTGGGTAAGCACGCATACACAAAGCTGTATTTGTGAATGCAGGGCATGCGCATGCATGAAAACATTCCTCTCTAACTCCACCACCACTGCCATTTCCGCTAGTCCACCATGCCAGAAAAATTAGGGAAAGCTGCTCTATGTCAATCTCATGGCCCATGGAATGGATCATATGATGACAATGTGACAATGCGAGTTTGACATCTCTGCTCTATGTGATTGTCACAGAAGTATTTTAAAATTAAGTTTTCACACCATGTTTTAATTGTTTCTTATCAAGAGGAAGCATACAATTTCTTAAAACTTCTGTTATTGTCTGATTTTGTCTCCTTATCTTAAACATGTTTATCACTCTTCACTGAACATTGTATGTAAGTGGTATATATCATAAATTAATATAAAGAGATGATCAGTCATAAAATTTTGAGGATTATTCATGGAAATAATATTTATTGATGCTGCAACAAAATACTTTTAATTTTCTGAATTTTCTTCTGGGATCAAAAATTATCACACATAAAGCACCTTAGAAGTTTTTTTATTTATATTTATTTTCTTGTGATATGCTTTTGTTTGTATTTTACTTTTATCCACAGAATCTTTATCACTCTGAAATCCTCCTGGCTGTCTATGCTTTCCAATATGAAAAATGTTCTATGTGATTTCTCTTGTGCTTTCATTGAAGTATGAGAAATTAGGAATACTACAGCCTGTGCCCAGGAGAAACCCCGCACTCCTCTCTAACCTCCCATACATAGACATAGACACACTCAGATACACATGTACATAAAAGCATACAAAATGACAGTTCTAAATAGATTTATTTTTCATCAGTTTGAAAGAAAATAACTCTTCTATAAAAATGCATGTATCTTTAATAGTATACATATTTACCTTATTATGACATATAGTAAAACATTTCCTCCCTTATTTCAAATTCAAATTCAAATTTTATTTGTCACATGCACAATCATACATGGTACAATATGCAGTGAAATGCTTACGC
>JAEANM010019351.1:0-12389 GCA_017656035.1 Myanophis thanlyinensis | reverse complement strand
GACTTCAACTCCCAGAATTCCCGAGCCAGCTTTGCTGGCTCAGGAATTCTGGGAGTTGAAGTCCACGAGTCATGAAGGAGCCGTAACTGCCTACCCCTGGACTAGGGGTGTCAAACTCAATTTCATTGAGGACCACATCAGGGTAATGTTTGACCTCGGGGGTCAGTGTGTGCATGGCCAGCTTGATGTCACATGTGTTGGGGGTGCCTGTGGTGGCCTCAGTGCTTTACCAACAAAAATGAGCACCATTTTCAGCTGCAACGGCTCCCTGCAACTCTCTGCCAGGTCCTGAGCTCTGTTTTTGGATGCAATTGCCTCCTACAACTCTTTGCTAGCGAAAATGGAGCTCAGAAGGGCCACACACTGCCCTCACAATGTTCATTGGCAGATGCATCTCAGGATGGTCCTTTGCTGTTTCCAGGGTAGCCCTGCAGGCCCGATCCAAGCATCACCAAGCCAGATCAAGCCTGCAGACCTTGATTTTGACACCTCTGGTAAAGACACTGAATTTAGGCATTCCTAATCTGAACTCAGACTAACTGAGTTTTGTATATCAGACTAGCAATTTTGTCTATAAATAAAATTTCTCCCAAGTAGCTGAATATAAGCAGAACAGATCAGAACTATGAACAAAATGGTTGTCTGATTATCTACATCAAACATTCTACTTACAGCATTGGGGTGATCTGGCATATCTTGACTGTTTCATAGATCTGAATTTTACTAAAGGACGCCATTAACCTATTTACTATTATAGTTGGGCTCCCTTCTCAGGTGACAGGTTTATTTCTCCTTCCACCTTGTTAAAAAAAAGTCACTTCTTCCTTCAGTGCTAATCTTCTTTCTCTTTGAAAATGAAAAATGATGGTCTGACTTCTTTTTCCCCTTCAGACATGCTTGTGCCATCAGATACAATACTGTGCTACCTCTGCCTCCAGGCTATTTCAAACAAGCAATGTTCAGTATTAAGAAATCTCACGCAGTAAAAAAAATGTGAGTATTCCCTAGATATTCAGTGTTGATTGTTTCTCACTTACATCCATGCATTTAAAAAAAAAAACAGTCTCAAAACTGGCAAATGAGTACCCAGATTGTTGCCCCCTATATGCTGACACTAAACTGCTTAGAGTGTGCTATGCACTGTGAAGCAGTATATAAGTATAATTGCTATTGTTGTTTTCTCCTACAAGACCCTTGTTGCCCTGATAACATCAGCTTATACAAGACATAATAAATGCGGGTATCATAGTTAGTTGACACGTCAGTATTCATCTTTCTACAGACCAATCAACCAGCAATACGATATTCAAATGCACTGCCCAATAGGACTCACAGGTTTCAAAAATTAAACAAAATAATTATATTTTGTTAGTGAAAACATCATGTTAGACTGACAACTTTAATGATGTTTTCATGAAATTTTGTGCAAGAACCCAAACCTTGTCAAGGAGACATGTCGTAAAATGTAAATATTCTTGCATGAGATCTTGGAAACTGACAAATGCATAACATAAAGTTATGGGGACGTTTTCAGATGCTGAAATCCAAAATCTTATGAGCTAAAGATTACCTTGTAATTCTGCCCTCTTAGTAGAAATACAGGATACACATCTTAAGAATTGGAAAGTAACAAAGACTGCAATCCTATGCATCCCTATAAAATCCACTGAGTCTAAGAAAGCTTCCTTCTGAATAGACACAGAGAGAATTCCACTGTGAGTGAGGTATTTAAAATGAGGTAGCAGGTGTTCAGCACACTCCAGGAGTTGGCATTTTGCTAATGATAAAATCTGAAGTTAGAATTTTCATTTATCTTTAAAATCTTTTTTCCTTAGGAATTGGAAACGTAAGACAGTAATTTCAGTCCACTTTTTCCTCCAAACATCTCCCATGTCTCCAACAATAGATGCTACATTTCCTCATACCAAAACCATAACCAATTCAACATCAAAGAAAAATGCTGGAAACTGGAATAGGCTAATATTAGATTCAGACTATCCTGCCTCCTGAAATATACTGAGGTCTGACTGATAAATGGTGAGGAGAGAGGAGAATGTCCTTCATTCTCTTTCACTTTTTCAGGGACAACACATTATACACATGTTATTTGCATGTCTACATATGAGCCATTCCTCAATGTAAAACATCTTGTTACTATAGAAACTGCCATACACCTGCTGTCTAAGACTACTGCATCACCCTAGTAGATGCACAAATGCAGAGTCACTCAAGTTAGTCATGAGAATGTCAGTTTTCATTGGCCATATGAGAAGGACAGAACACCTTTTCTTCCCACCAGCTGTCACTCCTTTTCTTCCTCCCTCCTGATGCATGTTAAGATACAGTTTTTATTGAAAGGATGTTTTTCTTCTCCACCAAGCAGAAATATGGAAAAGAAAATGTGTGCAACTTTAAATGTTCATTTTGATGCCTTGCCATCAAAGATCGGCATCCTCTCTGCAGTCGTGTCCAGCAAATTATGTCAGAACATTTGGTGCTATGGTTTCCTCTCTCCAAGGACTTGATTAGTATGAAAATTATGGTAATTAGGGATGTGAAAGGCCCATTAGGATATTGGATTTGTGCTCTGCTAAAGTGGAACTGTTCTTTCTGATATAGATCAGTGGCAGACTTCCAGGAATCCAATAGTATGTTCCATTCAAGGATGCTACAATAGGAAATAATTCCGGTTCTCAATACATTACTATATCTCAGTTTCCTTTCATAAGCCCAACTAGATGGCAGCAGGTAGATGACCTTGGTTCAATTTGAAAAACTGAATACAATGGAACCTGGCTGGTATTCTGATGAAAGTCAATGAGGAAATTCCAGAGCTACTATGCTCTACTGGGAAACTAAGAAAAAAGAAACCACATCTTTTAAGAAAGCAATGGTAGACCATTAAGTACTGTGGCCAAGAAAACTTCATGGGTATGTCTCTGGAATCACCTGAACTTTGACTCAAACTTTTTTTAGTTCTTTTTTCATAGATCATCTGAAGTAGAATCAATTTCACTTTGTTTTTCATTAACTATTGATGATAATAACTATTGTTTTTGTAGTCTTTTTCATTATATCCCTTTATATCCCACCTTTCACCTGAAAGAAGTGAAAGATAGCCCACAACTTGTAACAGCTGAAAATCACAACTAACAAGTATGCTGGAAGGAGATTTCATAATGCAAAGGGAGAGAGGTATTTGCAATACAGGTAGTCCTCAACTTAGTACTTACGACCATAATGGAATCCCAAATTTCTGTTGTTAAGCAAGACATTTAAGCGAATTTTTCCCTATTTTATGATCTCTCTTTCCATGGTTGTTAAGTGAATCACTGCAGTTAAGTTAGTAACATGGTTGTTAAGAGCCATGGGGATGCAGTGGTTAGAATGCAGTATTGCAGGCTAATTCTGCCAACTGACAGCAGTTCAGTCCTGACTGGCTCAAGGTTGACTCAGCCTTCCATCCTTCCAAGACTAGTAAAATGAGGACTCAGATTGTTGGGGTGACTCTGTAAACCACTTAGAAAGGGCTGAAGAGTACTGTGAAGTCTAAGTACTATTGCTAAATGAATCTGGCTCCCCCATTGACTTTGCTTGTCAGAAGGTCACAAAAGGTTATCCAATGACCCCAGCACACAGAAACTTTCATAAATACATGCCATTTACCAATCATCCAAATTTTGAACACATAACCATGGGGATGCTGCAGGATCATAAGTGTTGAAAACAATTATAAGTCAATTTTTTCAGTGCCAATGTAACTTCAGATAGTCACTAAACAAATGGTTGTATGTCTAGGACTTTCTGTATTATGCAAACTCCCTAATTCCTACTAGCTGGCCCTTGGTCATTGCAGTGAGAGTCTCCTTCCTATATGGCCTCCTGGTATGCTTCATCATTTCCCAGTAGTAAATTTCCCCAAAGAAAAGTTATTTAAGAACATATCCTTTTCTAGTCCAGGATTCTTACCGCTAGTCTATTACAAACTACCTGTAAAAGGAGCAGCTGGATGCTTTCCAGGAGAAAAAGGGAACAATCCTATATTTATAGAACAAAAAGGTTTGCAATCGATCACTGAGATATAAAAACTGCCTTAGTCCTATCATAATGAATAGTTAAAGCCCAGTGCATAACTACAGCTAGAATGCAAAAGCTAGATATGCAAAAGGAAAAGAATCTGCATCATTAGCAAGGATGTTGCCTATATTTAATAATATCTAATATACTAAATGTATTAAATCAGCACAATCTAATTCTTTGAATCATAAATTCAGTTTAAAAATGCAATAAATAGACCCTTCCAACCTTATAAAAGAAAGTATTTAGGCTATCAAGTCCAAGGATCTCCTCATTATGGAAACAAACATTGGTGCCAGATGGGAGGGAGTAAGGAAGGAATTATCCTGGCTGAAGTAAAAGAAAGAAATGCTGAGTTCCTACAGTGATTTGTTTGCTTGGGGCAGTGAGTGCATGCATATAACAATTGTAGTTAGTAAACCATGGTTCACCATGTTGCGTGAACAGCTAATTTGGGTTCATTTAAAAAAATCAGAGTTAAAGAGACTTGGCTTACTTTGTTATATGAACCCAATTAAAATTAAATAATATTTGCTTTCTAACTTAGGCACACTTTCCTGGGTGTAAGCCACAATGAATTTGCTGAGGCTTACTTCTGAGTAGATATCTATTCTTAATCCGAAATGCAATAAACCCTTGAGTTTATCCTTGTAGCTTAATCTCATTAATTTTTAATTAATTTCATTAATCTCTCAATAAAGAATTGAGACAACTTTTTTGCAGCATTTTTATTTTATTCTTCAACTTGGCACAGATAAAATATGAGTTTCTGACATCAAAAGGAAATGAGCTCAGTCCCCAGACAGACAGGGGAAGCTATAGACGCCTACTTTCTATGTTGGTTCAGCCCTGAAATGTTTCTGCTGATGCTATAAAAATGCCAACAGTCTCCATTATCTGATTCTTTCTCTGTAAACAGATGTTCCAACTATATAAGTAAAGAAATGAAAAGTATTTCATAAAGAAACTTCCATGGATTTCTATGAGTTGTTAGCAACTCATTACGTTCAACCAGCATTGTTCATTTGTCTTTCTCCAACATTTTAATTCTGACATGCTGTTTCATCTGTCTAAATGTTTCCTCTAATTCAAAAGAGGTGATCTCTGCAGTGACCAGATCAAAGACCGCAATCTGATGCCCTCAGGCCACCCTTAGGCCCTACTCAAGCCCCTGCAAAATTGCTACCAGACTATCATTTAAATATGGCAACATAGATAAAGAGTTTAATAAATAACCAGAAAACAATTACATTAAACATGTTTAATTACATTTAAATGCAAATAAAAAGAAATCAAACTTAGTTTAGTTTTTTTTCCTGTACGCTCACTACTTTTTAGAATGTAGACTTCAGCATATCATTCAAAGTGCCAAGAATGGATACAGTCTCAGAAAAGTTGTTTGAATAGCACAGAATTTGTGTGGGGGTGGGGGTGGGGCTGGAATGAGAATTTCTGTTTGGTTACACTTAGTAGTAAAGGCCAGGAAAATATCCTTCCATGGATAATCCATAGATAAGATCCCGAAGACACCCAAAACAATCTAGCTACAAATAACTATTATTTTGCCATGAGATAACTTCATAGGGTTAACTTGTGACAACTCAGTGTGGCCAACTCGCTATGGCCAATTCAGCATGGCTATCTTGTGGTGGGACAACTTACTGTGTACCACAACTAGCTGCAGGACAATTTGACAATTCAGTTTAAGTATTTACAATAATTTTAAAAATATTTTAATTTTTGTCATTCACATTTCATTTTGTCCCTCCTTTTTCATCCACTCTTTAATGATTCTATTCCACAATTTCTTTGATATTACTCTTGTCCTGCGATGAATTGGTCATGGAAAGTTGTCCTGCAGCAAGTTGGCTGCAGCAAATTGGCCATGGAAAGTTAGCCATCGTGAGTTGGCTGTGCCGAGTTGTCCTATATCTGGTTAACTTAGTGGTTGAAAACATAACATTTATATGGCAGGTCTCATTACAGTCTCAAAATAGAAGGTCACTGTTACTATCATAACCAAAATGGATCAGCAGCCAAATAGCACATGTTATTTGTCCTTGAGAAAATTCCACAGGGCCTTTAGGCTTTAATAATTCATAACCAGCCAATGATATTTACTAGGTTAGCTAGGTGACTAATTTAAGACTATGAGGACTGGTGTTTCTGGAACTTCTGTGTTCAGTGGAAGTTTATCTTACACAGGAGATATCCGAGTGGGTTGCCGTCTTTGCATCCCATTTTATCTTTCTCACAGCTGTTGCACAGATTGTTGCTTAAAAGAGACGGCTGCTAAAACCAACATTTACAAGCAGCAATTTGTGTTCTTAACAGATTTAAATGTGGAATGAAGTGATTGCTTATTTCCTCATAATGTCACCAGAAGCATCTTATATCTAATCAGCAGACAAGTTTTTGCACCTAAGAAAAATCTTTTATTTAAATTGCAACCAAAAAGTGATAAATGAGTGGCTAAATCCATGGCTTTTACATTCCTGAATATAGATTTGAAAGCTTTGGTAAGGGTCAAAAAGAGGAAGAAATAGTGAAGAACTCAGGATCCAATCTGGGTCTGTCACAGGGACCAGAAATTTAAACTTCTGAGCTTTTGGAGTCATGCTGGAGCCCATCTTCAGGGAACTTCTTTCTAGCAGAGTGTGCTAAATAGTGAAAATTGCTTGAAACCATATTTCACATATGGCTAACTGTCTCTGAATTTCCATTCTGAGTTGGAATATCAAACAGTTTTACTCAGTGGATGAGGAACACTATGTAATCCGATTGAACAAACTCTGTGTGATCTATGATCAAACATAGCTTAACCCTATTCTTTTTTAATATATTTGCCAATAACTATATAACTTCTAACTAAATATTCTAGCCCTTCAATCATGGTTAAATCTCCAGTTTCTGTTGACCATAATAAGCTAAAAGGAAAAAAAAAACATATCAGAAACATATAATTTCTAGTCTCAGGGCTACTGCCAACCTGACACCTCCAAACTTCTTATCAAATTATTATTTTGACAGTTGTGACAAAAGGGAAAGTATTGTAAATCTGACTTGAAAGAATGCTATTATAGTTAATTTTATTTGAATGTACATATAGATGAAATCCATTTTAATGTACATATTGATGAAATCCATTTTAAGACTGCAATCCACAGCATGTGATTTGATGGCCATAAATCTCATAATAGGAGAACTGCACACCTTTGATGTGGATCTGTAGTATGTAATGGGAACTCTGAGACTTATAGCCCACATATGGAGAATACAAAAATATGAAGACTGCTTTTAGATGGCTCTGAAGGGGCAAAATCTCTATCATCTATCTATCTATCTATCCCAGACAGAAACATGTGCAAATTCCAATAAAACATGGATCCAAGCTAAGGGAGGGAGACTTTCAAACTGAACTCCATGCTTTTTCTTTGAGAGAGAGAGTCCAGATTAAATATTCTCAAACTGGTCATGCAGAAAACATTGAAAATATACAAAACTGAGGCTTATTTGGCAACAAAAGTTGCAGCTGCTTGGCAATTTGCAATTTATAGTCCTTTGTGGTGATTTCTTGACAATGTTCTACATGCTTGGCTTTATTTGTACAATTCCTCTTGATCCCAGAGATATGCACATTCACAAAGGCATGCCTACATTTTAACTAAATCCATAACTGGCCCCAAGACAGCCTTGGGTATTCATGGTAGTTTCACCAGGATTAGATATGTCAAAATGGAAATATAACTATATAACTAGGAAGCAATCAAATCCTACATAAGTTTCTTCTCCTTTTCTTTCCATTCCAAGGAAGACAAAATATTACTTTATAAATATATGTGTGCTATGAGTGCGTGTGGGATGTTGTCGTTGTATTGATTTAAATGGCACATTACATACAATAAGGTATTTCTCTTCAATAGTATTTGAACATAAAAATAGTTACCCTACTATTATGCCAGATTTGCTTACTCTGTAATCCTCAAGCACCCTATTGTTGAAGCTTGTTACATATTTAAAAACATAAGGTGTTTTTTAAAAAAAACTAGGAAAGACATCAGCAACAACAACAACAAAACCCTTCACAATCAGACATGGATGCTTTTAGAATTTCCTCCCCAACTCATTCTGAATTTTTAATGATTTGGATAGTGTGAGTAGTTGAAACAGATGCTATCAGTTCTGCATTTTGGCGAAAGATGAAGCAACAGAGGCTAACATATTCATGCTGTTTGCAAACTGAAAACACAACAGCTCACCATTCCAGAACACACTTATGGAGGATAGAAGTTATCCCATATTTACTATTACTCAGGGCTATCGTTAATATCCATGATTTCTGGGGCTGGAATCCAATAAATCTTTGTGGAATGAAAATGCATTGGAAATTGAAGACTTCCTGCTCTGTAATCCAGGAAACAATAGGCAGCAGAGAGATGCAGAGACAACCATGTTTTAAATTATTATTGAAGAAGGTTAAATTTGAAGAGTCTGAGCTGTGAGTTAGACATACCCTGACGGATTTGGGCACTGTCCCTCCATTTCCTTAAATACATTCATTGAAAGAATGGGAAGGAAGAATCATATGGCCGTCCTGGAACAGAAGCTATAGCAAATAAAAATAAATGAAATAAATGAAGAAGGAAATAAGTAAAACATTGTATCTCAGAAAGTCTCAGACATGTGTCTTGGGTAAAACAAATTACAGTCATTAATTTAATTTTCGTTTACACAAACGGTTTTTTGGGGAGGGATGATGATACAGTTTTGTCTTCTAAGTTATGGTAGGTCTCAGAGGCATCAGGTTAGGTGCCTCAAGTCACCTAAACTAGATATGTTAAAGTGCCAGTTTCAGCTCACTTGTTCTGGTGGTTTCAGTGGGACTTCATCACCACTTGCTTTAACGGGACCATTAGTTTTAATAGCCACTTGAATTTCTTCCCAAGATGGGGCATGCAATATTTCTTCTTTTACCACACTCTATTCTTAAATACCCCCATTCCCATTGCATTCAACTCACTTTCTTTTGACATACCAAACTATTGTTTCTATGTAACAAATTAGACAGAAGCAAGTTCTGATACCCAGTGGTATATTTTCTTTTGACAAACATGCATTTCTTGCAATGGACTACATATTATTCACTAACATTTTGCCTGCCTTTAAACAGCTTCACATTTAGAGGTAGTCCTTGACTTACAACACTGTCCATTTAAGTGACAATGGAATAAAAGTGACATAAACATTTCTCACACTTAGCATCCTCATGATCAAAATTCAGATGGTTGGCAACTGGTTCATACTTATGACTGTTGCTGTGTCCCAAGGTCATGGGGTTCCCTTTTGCAATGGTTTGACATGCAAGGTCAATGGAGAAGTCAGATTCATTTAACAACCATGTTACTAACTTAATCGACTGCAGTTAACTTAACAGCTTAACAGCTGCGCCTAGGAAGGTAATAAAATGGGGCAAACTCATTTAACAACTGTCTCACTTTGGGCTTACTTGTGGGCCTAAGTTGAGGACTACTTGTACTTTGCCATCTTTAATAAACATTCTTCCACTAAGTATAAATTGCAAATGTTCCCCTTATTTTTCAATATTAAACAATTCTTGCTACATTTTCCAATCTGTAACCCTTGCTGTATCAAATGTATTCAAGCTCTTAGCCAACAATACCACATCATCTGCATACGAAAGTACAAGGACATTCATTTTCCAGCCAATATAGCTCTAACATTATTGTAAGCAGTCCCTGTACATTTCTCCATAAATACAGTAAATGTGCAAGAGGACAACTCACATCTTTGTCTTCCTCTCTATTCAGTGTTGAACACTTCCATTTACTCTCACATATCCTTTATTTCAATCCCATATCACTCTTATTGCATTAAGCAACCAACCATCAACTCCATATTCATCTAAAACATTCCATCCTTCCATATAATTCATTTTATTATCTGATATCTCTAAATGAATATACAATAAGTATTCTTTCTCACATCTATACATTTCTCAGGTAGTTGCAGAAAAGTAAAAGTTTCCATGGCTCAATATTGCCCAATATTATACTTTCTAACATTTGCTAATTGTCCCCAATTAGTGAAACCCTTCAATCAGAGTTTTGTGAACACTCTTCCAGGGATACTTAGCATATCACTTGCCCTGTAGTTTTTGCTTTACTCTTTCAACTTTTTCTTTTGCACAGGAAAACTACATACTTCCTATCACCAGGGACAAAATCAGCCCTAACATATGTCAAATGTCTTGCACAGACCTGTAAGCAAATAATATTTATAGTTAATATTTTTTATTCTATCTTATTTCTGCATATTATAAAAATGCATATTTTTGTTCTATCTGCATCTATCTGTTCTATCTCATCACACACACACACCCCTCTGTTGTTGGACATACTTATATACATAGAATTAGTATCAGTTCCACTTTTCAATGTACCACTATCATTCAGTTATTTCTAACTCATTGTGATCCATGAATATCATTTGATTTTGCTGTTTGTCAGTGATTTTTCTCTGTGTTTTTGAAAATTTATTATTTCACCTCCAGTGATAATATCTTGTCTACTAGGCCTTTTTCTTTCCCACTGAGCATCAAGGTCTTCTCCGATGATTCTTGTATTTGCCATTATGTGCTCAAAAGTTTTAAGCTTGAGACTCATTATTAATGATTTTGGTAAGCCCTTTTATTTTATTTTACCTAGTTCTGAATTATTTGTTTTTCTTGCAAGCCAAGGTTTTCACAACAATTTTATCCAGCACCACAATTCAAAGACGTCCCTTTTTCTTTATTAGGTCTTTCTGTTGATCCAGCTTTCGCAACTATAACTTAATATTGGGTACACCATAACCTTGACATTATGCATCTTTGTTGTCAATGTGATGTCTCTCTACAGCAAAAGTTAGTCATAGTTTTTCTCTTAAGTAGAAAATATGTGTTTATTTCAGGACTATAGTCACTATCCTTGTGCATTGTGAGTCTAAGAAGATAACATCTGCTACTACTTCAGCACAGTCAAAAGCATTTGGATAATAAAGAATATAGCAAAAAACATATGTCTTTTTGGAACTCCTTTACTTTTTCCATTGCCCATGTGATGTCATTTGTCCTTGTTCCTTTAAATTTAACTTCTACAGTTGGCAATTCTTGTTTTTTATAGTTTAAGTTCAGACTGCAAAATCTTGAGGAATACCTTACCAATATGTAAGATAAGAGCGATGGTTTGATATTTTAAACATCCTTTAGTGTGATCCTTTTTGGTAGCAAAAAATAAATTGGTTTTCCATATCTCCTTATAGGTGTCATATAGCACTTTAACTACATCATCTTATAATAGTTTAAACCGTTTGGCTGCTGTTTGATTAACTCCAGCAGCGTTATTGTTAATAATATTATCTAGGGTCCATTTAATTTCACTTTCCAGAATGTCTCTCACTAATTCAGTGAACAAGCATTCATACAAGTCATCAATTGTTTTTGTACAGGGCTTCTATATATTTCCATCATCTCTTCTTTGTATCTTTTTTTCTCTTATAGATCTTTTTCATTTGTAGCTTTTTCTCTGACCCATTTTTTTTTAATTACATTTTATCTTGATTTATGTAATTTTCTTAAATCAAACAGTTGTTCCTGTTTGGCTATTGCCCTCAATTTCTTTGTATTCCTTATTTAAATATAACTTCATACTCTCCTTTGGAACCCATTGTGCAGTTATTTTTTATTACTTTTGATATATTTTGCTTTCTATCTTTCTTCAACTATTTTCAACAAATTACCATTTCAGTTTCCTTCGCTTATTGCCTTTCAGATTGTTTTTGTTTGTTTCATTTTTAATGATGTCACAAATTTCAGTCCGGAATTTTTCGGTCCTCGATTAATCAAATTGACTCCATTAATTTTATTACTTACCTTCACAGAATAAGCATATACAATATTGCTGAGCTTGTATCTTGTTGGTCTGATTATTATTATTTTTCATTTCATTTAGTTTATGTTAAAATTTTGCAAGGCAGATTTATGATTTGAGCCATATGGTTGTTAATATCAGGTCTTGCTTTTTTGAGATCTGAAAAAAGTTTCTCCAGCTTTTCTTGCAGAGTGTATATTATTTTGATATTGTCCATCTGTCATGTCCAGACATTGTTTTTTAGTTCATTAGAAGTAAGCATTTATTTATTTATTTATTTATTTAATCGTATTTATATACCGCCCCCTCTCCCTAAGGACTCGGGGCGGTTTACAGCTGATAAAAAAGTACATAACAACATTTAAAACCAATATAAAATCATTA
>JAEANM010019350.1:0-12389 GCA_017656035.1 Myanophis thanlyinensis | reverse complement strand
TCCTTCCTTCCTTCCTTCCTTCCTTCCATAGGGTGTTCCGGGTCCACGTGGCAAAGATGGTGAACCTGGTACACCTGGCAATCCAGGACCCCCAGGACCTCCAGGCCCCTCTGGCCTTGGTGGAGTGAGTATTTTTGATTTTAGGGAAAATTTTGATCTCACAGCTTCTGCCTATGAATGTTACACAAGTAATGTAAATACCTCTTTTGCTGGGTTGCCTCTTGAGAATTCCTAATGGAGAAGTCTTAATTCAGAATAACATGCATAATGTGTTGCCTACACTTTTAAAGACCCAAAACAACAAGTAACACTTGTGATTATTTTTTAATTAATTAAGAAGGCCTTTGACCCACTCCTGTTGCTTTGCTCTGTTAGTCTCCTTGCAATGAAAGAATAACGTGGCCTTGTGTTGAAAAGCTCCTTGCATTGCTTGAAGGGGGAAAAAAAAGCATAATCATAATCTATAATAATATGAACAAAATTCCTTGCAGCATAGCTAGTTCATCATTACTAAGTTTATTTTGGGGGGGGGGCACTACAAAGAAGCATTGGCTTTATGGAAGAACGCATTCTTAATTTTTGCTGGGTCAACAGAGGGACACAACAGGGCGGTCCATTGTTCTTTGTAAATTCAGAGTGTGCCCCATGACCCAGAATCCTTTGTACTACTAGAGTATTTGATGGGCTTCCTCAGCAGGCTGGCTGAAGTAGGAAGAAATCCCTTAAAGAAGAAAACTTTGGAGACCAAATGCCTTTGCCAGTAGTTTGGACCAATAGCCCAGCAGTGATTAGATACGTCCTAACTGATTGATTTCAGTAGGCATAATTGAGTTTCGTTGTGTTACCCAGGTCCAACTGATAACACAAATGGCCTCTTGTAATTTTGGAATCTGTTGACTTTGCTTACATTAACAAGAGAAATTACAAAACGTCTCTTCTTAATCTACTAATTATCCTCTAGCTCCTTTACAGGGAAATATTTAAAAGAGTAATGTCTAATCCTTGAACAAGAAAGCATAGAAAGATCTAATTGTTTTTAATTTAGGGACAGGTTTTAGAATGGTTAGGTGAGTGATGGCTGTAGACAAAAACCTTTTCACCATGGGGGTTTCTATAAAATCATTTATTAGAATCACTCACATTCTTTAATTTCTTTCACTGTGAGTCATGGATTTTTATTTGCAATGCGAAAACATGATCAATGATAGAAATGTTAAATAGTATTTTTGTAGAATATGTACCCAGTTCTCGCTCTGTATCTGCAGTAACTATTACAACTTTGGATATACTTTATTAAACCTCTCACAAGGACATATTCTTTTACTCCAAATTAATATAGTTTAACATCTAACTTTCACTTATTGGTAAACACTGACAATTTCAGCACAAAAGACTGAAAAGAACAGAAAACAGCCCCTGTAATTGTTTCCAAGCTATTCTTTTGTATATACAAGAGAGCAACTAAGAACTACTCATATTAATGTTGTCTCTTAGAATGTGAAATTTAAGGGTGCTTTTCTGCTTACCTCTAAATGGTGACAGATTTTTCCTTGAAAATATACTTAGCAAAATCCATATTTAATTTACACTTAAATTATTCTAAGTATCCTTCTGTAATTTGAGATTCATCAATTTGCTTTACATTACAAACACTATGACTTCAAGAGTAGTTAAAATCTTTTGTATTTATAAATTAGTCTTGAAAAGTTGGGTAATACTACTTTTATTTTTGTTACTACAGATTTTCAATTCATTTCCAACACATGTTAAACATTTTTGTAGTAGAATAATCAATTGTCAAATAAAATCCTCCTATTTTCTCTACCTGAAATTCTTTCCAGAAATACAGTACCTCCCAATAAAATACCTGCATGAGTTGCAGGGAGAGAAAAAAATGGTAAAAGAGAGCAAGCTTACCCAATTTGTTCCCCCTCTGTAACACGGCAATGACTGCCCATCAGATATAAAAGAAATGTCTGTGCTTTTAAAAGACCTCCTTATATTTCATATGGTACAAGTGTTCTCCATCTAATCACATCATATTCTGCATCTCACTGAAACTATGTTCCTTTTGTCTTTTGCAGAACTTTGCTGCTCAGATGGCTGGTGGATTTGATGAGAAAGCAGGTGGCGGTGGTGCTCAGATGGGAGTGATGCAAGGACCTATGGTAAGGATTAGAAAAGTGTCTCTATCTCTTGAATATTTGCACTAATCTATAGATATGATATTATCTATATGATATTAGGGTCTTGGCCTAATATCATCCAAACAGTCTAGAGTGTTGATTTTAGTAAGACTGAGAACGTTTAGTCAGGATGATGGGCAAGGTACATTTGATAAGCTGTAGCAACCTAATTTTTACCTAGAGTTCACAAAAGTGTTTTGCATATGCAAATGGATTTGATCCAAAGCTCACATTTTATATAAAACAATTCAAAAATATTTTAATGTATATTTTAATGAGAAACATGTTATTTCTTGTATGCAAAAATGGAGCAAACAAAAATAAACTTTCTAGGTGAGAAGTA
This sequence comes from Myanophis thanlyinensis, assembly GCA_017656035.1. Taxonomy (NCBI): domain Eukaryota; kingdom Metazoa; phylum Chordata; class Lepidosauria; order Squamata; family Homalopsidae; genus Myanophis; species Myanophis thanlyinensis. The sequence goes on along the minus strand of JAEANM010019350.1, from coordinate 9,860 downwards.
ATCACTACATTTATAAGGTGATCTACACTGATTTCAAAACTGATTTTCGGAATCATGATTTTTCTGCAGCAAACAGATCATGCACTACTGCGCTTAGTGGAAACACGTGAACCTGTGATTTCATTAGGTCAATCGTACTGAAAGGGATTTATTTCTCATAAATTGATTGGGTGTAATGTTTCCCAAATATTTTTTTTTCAATCTGAGGTTCGTTTAAGAGCTAAATACTCCTTATTTTGGGGATGGAGGAGGGGGGAAGAGCTGAGAATCTAATCAAGCTTCATCTACCCTAAAAATGTGACTGCAGCTTTTTAGTTTCATGGTTAATTTTAGTCCTGCTCACCTAAAGAACAGTCTCAATGGCTGTTTTGGAGTTATGGGGATATAGGATTTTGAGGGTCCAAAAATAATCCCAGTCTGCTTGGATATTCACCTGAAAGAAATAGGTTCCTTAATGAGCCAGGAGTGTTTTTCCACTTCTCATCTTTATGATCCATGTAAATATTATTGTTATGGGGTGATGGTTCCAGTGGTGGAATTCAATTTTTTTTACTACCAGTTCTGTGGGCGTGGCTTGGGCGTGGCTGGGGACATCATGTGACTAGGTGGGCAGTTTCTGTAAGCCGGGCAATAAAGATTAGGCTAGAAACAACACTAGGATGTTTCTTTTCTACCTTCCTGACAGGATTAACCCTGTAAAGTGGAAAAAAACAAAAGGAGATTTCTTCTAACAACTGGTTCTCTGAACTGCTTAGAAAATTTACTGCCGGTTCTAGCGAAGCTGCTAGAACCTGCTGAATTTCACCTCTAAATGGTTCTCTACAAAAGTTGGAACCTAACAAATATTTTAATACTTTGAGCAACTTGGCATACTAAATACCTATTTTGTATTAAGTGTATTAATTTTATGATATCAAAAAGAAATAGGTCATGTTGTGATATGAGCTTTAACCTTAAATTTTTACAAGATATTCTTCAGATGGCCTTAATTTGAAGAATTAGGTTAATATTTATACATATACAGTATATTTCTCCATCTTCTGGAGGCAGTCAGTTTCCTTTACAACACTGCTTGTTTTTCTTTTGAAAATAAGAAATGGCAGACAAATGTCTGTGTCACATACTTTATCTAGATTGTATTAGCCATTAAGAAATGGTTGATTAACTTTCATGATGCAATGCAATCTAATAAATCAAGAATGGATTATACCTCCTTTCCACTTATTTCTTTAAATCAAAAGGATCCTACAAATTAGCAAGCATTTAAAAAAAAGTGTAAAGGGTATGTTACTCAAAAGAATTACACTCCTAGTTTAATAACCAGTTAACTAGCACAGGACCAGGACAAAATTTGAGGTTTTGAAGTGATTCCATCAAAGTCAAAGCAACACCCATTTTCCTAATACCCCCAATCCCAGCAAAAATTGGTTCATTGTCAGGGTGATAGTCTATATTGCTTGGAAAGAATTGCATGGACATAGGATCAATTGGACCTGTTGTTTGAAGAGCAAAGACAAAAGGGTCTCTCCTCAGAATCTCCTCAGTTCCTGTGGAAATCTCTTTGGGTCTTCCATTTTCTGCCTTGGGAGCCTTCAGATAAAAGTGCCCTGCTCATATTTAAAAAGATTTTTTTAGCTTGCATTCTCAGATTACTCAAAAACCTGAGCAGATCGTTGTAATGTGGAAGTGGTTTTAGAGAATAGCTGTAGGCCTTTGTTTTTTTTTTTTTTTTACAAAGCTTCTTGAAGGCAGGTGCCAAAATCTTTCAAACAGATGATTGCAAATAGAGAAGTAATAGAGAGGGTTGTTTCAGGAACTCCGTCAGTGTTTCCCTTGGATCAAGGGCTGAAGTTATGCAAAAACAGACAGCAGTTACTGTTCTTCAGGATCCACAAAACTTCCAGCAGGAAATTTCTGCTGTCCAGCATTTCTTGGCAAGCTGTAAATGAAATTCAGTCTTAGTCAACATGGACTGTTTCCAAGAGAAGCTCTGTGTGTGTGTGTGTGTGTGTGTCCTTTTTGTCCCAGCATGCCTTCCCTAAATAAAATAGTTCTGTGTGATACAGAGAGAGAAAGAGAGAATTAAAGGAAACAACATTATAGCAATAGCCATGAGATTAGCCCTACTCTCAGTCAGCCTCAACTCTTCTCTTGTTCTTCAGTTATAAAACAACAATATTGATATGATTGTTTTTTTCTTTTTTCTTTTTTATATAGGGACCAATGGGACCACGAGGTCCTCCAGGACCATCAGGATCTCCCGTGAGTATAGAATTTGATACTTTCCTTAGATGACCTTGTATGTCCAGAAAATAATACAATACAAACCTAGAAGGATTGTTCTATCTTGAGATGATTACTGATAGTGTTTCTACCACCATTTTTCAGGGCCCTCAAGGATTTCAAGGCAGCCCTGGAGAACCTGGAGAACCTGGTTCTACGGTGAGTACCCAGGAAGCAAAGACAAAATGTGCACGACATTTTCAGCACAAAAACCTGACATATCGCTATAATTTAACTGCCATGTTTGCCTGCAAAGGTTTCAGCCAATAGGAGAACTGATTGAAATACCCAGTCTAAGAATTCTTAAAAGGTGTGAACATCAGGAAAGATAAAAGCACTGTGTCTTCTTCAGTGTTACACTTAGCACATTGAGAAAGTTGGGGATCTTGTTTAGGAAGGAAATTTTTTTTTGAATATGATGGATGCGTGGTACAGGTAGTTCTTGACTGAAGACCACAATTGAGTTCAAAACTTCTGTTGCCAAGTGAAACAGTTGTTAGTTGAATTTTGCTCCATTTTACAACCTTCCTTGCCAGAGTTGTTAAGCGTATCACTGCAGTTGTTAAGTTAATAACATGATTGTTAAACGAATCTGGCTTCTCCATTGAATTTACTTGTCAGAAGGTCACAAGAGGTGATCACATGACCTGGGACATTGCAACTGTCATAAATAACTGTGTTTCTCCAAAAAGAAGGCTGGGTCTTATTTTCTTTTGACCCCCCCAAAAATGATTAGGCCTTCTTTTTGGAGGGTTCTAATTATTGACTAACCCTCACGGCAGTGACACCTACAGCCCTGCTGAGCAGGAACCCGCTGTTGGCCCACTTCTTCTGCAGCCACTTGCATGCATCGCCCTGGACTCCATTCCACCTTCAGATGCCTTCTAGAAAGCCCTCTGCAGCCAATAACAGAGCTCTGGATCGCCCCAGAGCTCTGTTATCGGCTGCAGAGGGCTTTCCGGAAGGCATCTGAAGGTGGAATGGAGGCTGGAGCAATACGTATGAGTGGCGGCAAGCGGCCGCAGAAGAAGCAGCCACAGAAGGTGAGGCAGGTGTTGGGGTGTGCACGGCCTGGTAAGTAGGGCAGGTCCACACACCCCATCCCCACCTTAGCTTATTTTTTACCTGTGTGCTTCGCCCACCCCCTTCACCCCAGGGTGGGCAGGGTCTTAATTAGGGCTAATTTTGTAGGTGCGGCTTAATTTCATTGCATGTGCTAAAAATGTGATAGGGCTTCTTTTCAAGGAGGGTCGTATTTTTGGAGAAACGGTATGGATCCATCAAGTGAAAGGAAGATAAGAAGTCTGCCCTTTTTAAACACAGCTCAGCAAAACCGTTTATTAACCTTAATAGTAACACAAGGAGCAATGTACACTCTCAGGAAGAAATGATCCGTGTTTAACAATTTTTCTCCTCTCAGTCCTTTCCCTCAGAGCAATCTTCTCTAATTGTACTAATTTTAATCCTGGGGTCAAAAGAGAGAAATGGGAACAATAATGGAGCATTTCTTGGGGAGAGAAAATTGGGGATAAAAATCCTGACTTCCTAGTTGGTTACTTTGCCTCACTTTAGCATTAGGAAGCCAACAATTCCCTTATAAAGGGTTTGGGGATGTGGATATGCTATTTAAAGAGCAGAGGCTTATTACAGACTTACAGGACCTTAGCCCAATCAGCCAGATATTATGGGACTTTTTAAATCACATTCTCCACATTGATATTTGAATATTATAACCAGCATTCGTAGCCTGTTGGACATTCCTTAACTTGCTCTTCCTTTATTTCCAAATCTCAACAAAAGTTTATACATTTTAGCAATTGCATGTTCATCACAGAATTCATTTTCAGATTTATCACATTCTATTTCTAGTAACTTTATATTAAACCTCTCTGAATTGTGCATATGGGAACCATTGAAACTAAAACTGTCTCATCCTCTTCATATGTTGACCATTTCTCTTTGCCCATGTTTCTTGAGCTGAGGCCAATAAACATATTTTGGGCATAATCTGGGTTCTATATTCATAGTATGGCATTCACAATGATTTTTTTAAAATCTACATGTACTTTAACTTTGTCATACCGTAACTAATCATGCCACTCAAGCTTCAGACAACAATCTGCCACATTTAAGCATTTTTTATTTCTTAACAAAAGCCATTCCTGCATCTAAAACAAACAACCGGCAGCAAAATACAGTTTAAAATCAGGTAATCCCACTCCTTCTCTTTGTATCTTGGAGAATCTCTCATTTAATCCTTGTTTTTTCCCCTGCCATATAAATTTGGATATGTCTTTTTGTCCGTGTTTAAATGATGCATCAATTCTCAAAACAGGTATTGTCTGAAACAAGAACAACATTCTAGATAACGCATTCATTTTTACCATTAAAATTCTTCCCAACAATGACAGTTGTCATTTCTCTCATCTTGTTAAATCATTCCTAATTTCATTCCATACTTTAAAAGAATTATTTTCAAATAACATACAAATCTTAGTTAGTTATAATGATACCCAAATATTTTATTCTCAATCCAAAAACCTGTTTTCGCAGACAATTATTTTTGGATTTCATATTCTCTGTCAACATATTTGTTTTTTCCTTATTAATTTTAAATCCAGTCAATGCACCAAATTCTCTTAATTTCCCCATAAATATGTCTATCCCTTCTAACAGCTTTTCCAAAAGTAAAACCAAATCATTGGTGAATACCCTTAGTTCATAAATTTTATAATCTTTTTAAACTTTCACGCCAGCAACACTCTCATCTTGTCCTACATCTGCATTCAAAGTGGGTACCTTTTTGTACGTTACAAGACTTGGTCATTCACAATTATTTGTGGCTTTGTGACTTACACAGCTATGGTATCTCACCCATGTACTGTAATAAAGTTCTCTGTGAAATCCGTATGTTCCAAAATTTAAAACAGAAAATTCCAGTTGAAATTATAAAAAGCTTCTTTGCATCAAGAAATATTAAGGCAGTTTGTTTTTCATTGTATTGCTCCAAGTATATAATATATTAAGAACATTTTTAATGTTATCTTCTAATTGCCACATTGATCTTTATGGATAATGTAGAACATTTTCAGTCTTTCAGCTAAAATTATGAATATCTCAATCATTATTCAATAATGATATTGGCCTATAGTTTTTTTGGGCAAAGTCAAATCCCACCCTTCTTTAGGAATCAGTGCTATTATATAGCACTATCCAGTGTTTTTCTAATATCGAAAACAGAGTTCATCATTTTTTGCAAAGGTAATAAAAGCTCATCTTCAAAACAATTATAATAAGGAGCATATGGTCCATTTGACCCACAGGATCTATTTTTTTTTTATTTTTTTATAGCATCACAAATTTTCTTTATTGTTATTGGTCTCTTCATTGTTCGCCTTTGGACATTTGTTGATGTGGTAAATCTTGTATCTTAAAGTATTCATTTGTCCTTGCAAATTACATTTCTTCTCTCTTAGATAGCATTGTATAGTACTATACTGATGAAATTTTCTTTAAATGCTTGCACTATTAATCACCATAATTTTCTCTTTCTTTGATTTTAATTTTTTTTTCCTTTTCTCAGGAATTTTGTTGAGTCAAAATTCCTTTGTGTAACAACAGTCCATTTTATTTTCCTCTCTCTCTTACAATTAACATAGAAAGCTGACACTGTAGGAGTTTAATTTGCTGTGGGATTTTTTCTCTCTTTCCAGAGATCTCATTAGTTTATTCTCTTTTATCTTTATGTTTAGAATTATTGTATATTTTCTTGACTCTTTTTTGTCCAATTTATTATTCTGTTGTATAAATTGTCCTTCCATAAATGCTTTGGAGTTTTTGATTTTTCTGAATTTAAAGTTTTATTTCATATACAGTACTTTATTATATTTTTAAACCTGGAATTATTTACTGGCGGCATATTTTAAACAATTATACTTTTTTATTGCCCCAGTAATTAAAATAGGCATCTACAGTTTTATCAATTAAACTATTGAGTTAGGAGGGAGGAATTATGACAGTATGTACAGTATGTACATACAGTATATGTATGTATATCCTGTATGTATTTATTGTATTTATTTATTTAATTTAATTTATATACCTCCCCCTCTCCCTAGGGACTCGGATGTACAGTAGTACAGGTTATCTAAAAGTTGTGGGCATTTCCACACAATATATTTTCACTCCTTCTAGATTAATTAACTAATCTAGATTCTAGATTAGCTTGACATCTAGGTAATACCATGTCTTTGGCAAGTGAGCCAATTTATGGCTGGTTTCAACTACTATACTGTACAAAAGGTACCATTCTAAGGCCAGTTTCCAGATGGAAATGCTTGGTATTGAGGACAGGCCCATTCCCACGTTGGAGTGAACTCTTGCCACCACCTCCATTGAGCTCTTGACTTTCAGCTAGCCCAGAATAGCCTGTGAAGACAATGTTGGCTGAACAATTTCCTTGATCTCATAGCTTGCCCAAAATGAATAGGAAGAAAATGACAAGATTTGAGCATTCTAACTGCCTACAAAGACCTTCAGTTTGTTAGGTTCTTCTTTCCTTCCTTTAAAAAAAGGATGAATGGTTTTTTAATTCATATAATTGTGGTTGTTAAATCTGTAGCTGCTTGGGAAGGAGCAACTATTTTCTTTCCATATTCCCAATGTTTCTAAATTGGTAGAATTCAAATACAACTTTCAAGTCATGTACATATCATTTAGAGCAGGGGTGTCAAACTCAATTTCATTGAGGGCCACATCAGGGTTGTGGTTGACTTCAGGGGGCTGGGCGGACATGGCCAACTTGACATAACTCACTGGGCGTGGCCGACTGGGTGGGCATGGCCAGCTTGGTGCCACTCCCCAAACTGCTGGCATGTTTCTTCTTTGCAATGGGTAGACCAGGCCGAAGCCACATTATGTAGACTGGGCTGAAGCAACGTGGACCGGTCCCTTACATTTTCTAGGACTGCCCTGTGGGCCGCATGTGGGAAGTTGCAGCAGTATAGAAATGTCTTTTGGTCATTATCTTATCTCAATTGGCTTTATAAAAATCAGTTTCCCAGTTTGTGATTGAGATGTATGAACATGAATGCCTGAACAAATCCAACAGGTGACAATTCTTGAGACCTATGGTTTGCTGCCGATTGTCACATATATCCAAAGAAGTAGGAAGAAGCTTATGTATAAAGATCAGTGGGCCTGTATATATCATATATAAATGAACACAAAGTAAATTTCCCACATGGACTGATCCAGGCTCAGACTAATGGTAGGAAAGAAATTGTTGATTCAGGTGGAAGTGGTTAAGGATTCTTTTTTCTTTGGATCAAGGTGAAGAGGATATCAATGGAGAAGAAACTAGGAATAGAAGATGAGAATTTGTGGTTTAAGTCTGGTATAAATACATTGGCACACTGTGAAGCTACTTTACATTGTCATTGTCAATTGCCTCTATGAATAAGATGATTTTGAAGGTTCATGCAAGATGTTGATGGAAATCTATATTAATAGCTACTGAGTTGGAATTGCTTGGAAAATATAAATACATTCTCATTTCTTTAGGAAGAAAATATAAAATGACTGCAAATGACGGAGGGCAATTTATAGTTTTGTTTTGCATATGAAACCAATTTCAGTATATGATGACGTTTAATATGGATCTGCTTCTGGGAATGGAAGTCCCATGTAACATTTTTGCTGCAAGCTGTCAATCAGAAAGAGCTCTGGGACTTCAAAAAAAGCTTCAGAGGCCCATACCTTTTTGCCTTATTGATTTTAGAAACATAGTTTCGACTTTTATTTGTTTGTCCTTTTCAGGAACATATCTGATTTTCTTGTTCTTAATCTTTAATCTTTCTAGCTATTATTTCATTGCCGAGAAATTAGAGATGCTTTATGTGTGAACAATCTTCAATGGATTTTTATTGAAGTTTGGACTTGAATTGTAACTATATAAATATTACATATATTGTACTATATTTATACTTTTACTATGCCTATTGATACTAGTTGCCTCAATATGTGATTACATTTGCTTATTAAAAAGAACCCACTGATAACTAACTGAACGAAATGTCAATTCAAAGCAGAACTAAAAAAAGTTATGAAAAACATGCAAGCTGTAATCCTATTCCTAAAACGATCCTTATTTATTATTATGGTTGACTGCACAATCAGCCAGATGTATAAACTAGATTTGACATTTTTATCTGTCTGCTGAGTCCTTCCCAAGGATCTGGTATTGGCAGAAGTTGATCTTTGAGTGTTGGTAGTGTAATTGAAGAACCATTTACTAGTGGGGTCAGGAATATGACTGATTATACTTAATCTGTTGGTGGACCTCTACAACATCACATCTTTATATCTGTCATGCATTAATTGAAAATGTTGCTTTGTCTTCCATGAATTTAGCTATTCCCCTTTTAAAGTTAATTTGTGGTCATTGCAACTCCTGAGCTATACATAGTCTACATATAAATCTTTATCTGTCTTGACTGTTTGCTTTCAATTAATAATCCCAGGTTCCCATAGCAAATAATATTTTTTCTTTTCCATACAAAAACTCCTCTATGGGATCCCCCTTACTAAGCAGTTGTACTGTGATGAACTAAATTGCTGGGGACTATAGAAGATTCCTTGTTAATACACGTGGTAGATATCTTTTTGCTTGGTATTGAAAAAGATGTTTTCAAGGAAATTGGTGCTTAAATCAGATGTAGGAAGAAATAATATGATTTGGGAAGTCCTCATCTGAGGCAGAATTTGAACCCAGTCTATGGTGAATTTAATATTCAAGGAACCAGGTTATGTGTCCCACTGTCTCATTTATTGCTCAATGCTATACCAAGTCTAGGGTGTGTCAGTATAAAACCCCGTTATTTCATATTTCATTCTTCTCAACTATATTTTTCCTTTATTTTCTAGGGTGCAATGGGTCCCCGTGGGCCACCTGGATTACCTGGAAAATCAGGAGATGATGTGAGTATGATTTTCTTAAACATCCCAATACTAGGATCAGCATAGGTAAATCGGCTTAGATGAAGGAGGAGCTTGCTAGAAACATTATGTTAAAATGTTTATTTAAAGATTATATCTTGATGTTTATATCAATTACACTACACCAATAAATCATTTGTTCTCAGAAGGGAGAGGTGGATTCTAATATAATTATGCTGAAGAGGAAAGTATTTGTAGATTAGACAGAAGTCAAGGTCTACAGAGGTATACCATTTAAAAGAAAGAATGAATTGCTGCATCACCCCTTGGGAGAGGGGGCGGTATATAAATTTTGAAAATAAATAAATAAATAAATCACAATCCACCGAGAACAGAAATGCAGAATAATAGAACTGGAAGAGATCTTGGAGGTCTTCTGGTCCAACCTCCTGCCCAAATAGGAGACCCAATACTATTCCAGACAAATGGCATTTCCATTTGGATAAATGGCGGTCCAATCTCTCCTTAAAAACCTCCATTGTTGGAGCATCCAAAACTTCTGGAACCAAGCTGTTCCACTGATTAATTATTCTCACTGTCAGGAAATTTCCCCTTATTTATTTATTTATTTATTTATTTAT
>JAEANM010019349.1:0-12389 GCA_017656035.1 Myanophis thanlyinensis | reverse complement strand
GAGCACTGAGCGTAGACCTAGCTTGCTTCTCTGTGCCACCTACTGACACAAACATGGCACAGAAGCCATGCCTGCAACACCTGGTAGGTGGCATTAATTTGAAGTTGAGATGGACAAAATATCTCTAGCAATCAAGTATTTTCCACTTGCTCTTCCAATAAGTTAGAACAAAGCATAACTAAGCTTTGCAAAGTATCCAAATATTGCCTTCACTGAAAGTGTCAACTAATTTTCTGATAGAGAAAGGTAGAGCATTACACTGACATTTGGGATGAAAGAAAAATTGCCAAACATGTAGTAGAATTACTTGAGAACAGGAAAGAACAATATAAATTGTCAATTTTTCTCATGTCTACTGCCTCATTATAGATCCTGGTTTGATGGCCGTGAATGCTAGGATCACCACAATAATTTTTGCCATAAAAGAAACAGGAAAAGGAGATGATGCAAAGGAAATCTTTCAGAGGACATAATTTTCAGAAGAAGCAGAGGAGTAAAATGTTAAGAGTGTTGTGTTGTACCCAGAACTAAAGCAGTGATCAAACAATAGGAACAAGAAAAGAAAGTCAAACTGTTCATTAAAAGTTCTTTGTGAAAACAAAATCTTATCACCTTGGCATACATAAATCCTACTTGGATTTCTACTTGTGTATTTTCTGCTACAACGTTCACGACAGTCATTTTTTATGTGTTATTTATTGTTTTCTTTTTTTGAAATGCAGAATTTGATAGTGATCAGTATACTAAAGTACTTCATCTTTTAATTGAAGATTGCCATGAGCTTTTGTTCTTAACTGTTGGATCCTGAAGGGCCTTTTCTAACCTACATTAGACATATCTTTTTGGTATACTGAGGAACTGCAGTTAAGTTGGTAGAAAAGTAGAGCAGAAGTGTGGAGATCTTACAGTTAATAAGTTTAAGTACAGCTTAGTGTCTGTGAGGACATTTTACTGATATATTTCATAGGCCAAACATACAATAGTTTTTTCATGCACAAGGAAAAGGGCATTTAAGTGATCTGGTTAAATAAGTTGTAATTCTGCTGCACATGTTGCTTGTCATGACTTCCTTCTAGTAATTCTTTTTTTATTTGGACTTTGTACTGTACTCATCAGTTCTGGTGTTGTCAGTATAGTAGACGGTGAGCTTACCATCTCAATACCAACCAGAAATGATGGCCTCTTTTGTTTTTCTTTCTTTGTTAGACAGTGTTAGAACTACAAAATACATTTAAGACTAATACTTTGTTTTTTTAACTATCTTAGTTTATTGCATATTAATTGCGGGTTTTCAGAACCATATATGAGATAAAACAGGAAAGGAGGAGACTTTCTGACCATGTTAATAGCCAAGAATACTACAATAGAGATTGAGAAATGCATTGTAATTCAATAGATATTACTGCACTTATCAGTCTTTTCTCTCTAATCATGGTCCATTCCTAGATCATTTTAGAGAACTGGTACATAAGTTTAATAACATAGACATAGAAATCAAAGTTTCAGTGAACAAATAGGCACAGAGTTGGCAAAATGTATATAGACAAGTAGCTAAAAGTACTGTTTTCCAAAATCTTATTTGTATTCAAATACTATGAATACAGAAACAGAATTCTATCCCCAGAAGATTGATTAAGAATATAACAAATGATTTTATCATTCTTTTCTTCTAATTAATTGTTCCCTGTTATTCAGTTCTGGTCGCAGCACAATGACATAGCATTTTGGGAAAAAGATGCAACCTAGAAGTCCAGCACCAGATGCTAAAATGGAGAAGATCTCCACAGCCACTATGTATTTCCCCTTGGAACTCAGGTATACTGGGACAAAGGACAACCAAACACTGCAAAAGACCAACATGCTGAATGTGATGAACTTGGCTTCATTGAAACTGTCAGGTAACTTCCTGGCAAGGAAAGCTGTTGTGAAGCTGATGAGAGCCAGGAAACCCATATAGCCAAGGACACAATAAAACATGGTCACAGAGCCTTCATTACATTGGAGGACAATTTCTTCAGTCACTGAGACCATATCAACATCTGGGAAAGGGGGAGCCATTGCCAGCCACAAAATACAGATGCTGGCTTGGATGAGGGAGCAGGAAACAACAATGGAATTAGTTAATTTCTTCCCCACCCACTTCCTCATTTGAGAACCTGGTTTTGTAGCCATAAATGCTAGGATCACTGTTATGGTTTTTGCCAAGATAGAAGAAACAGCCACTGAGAAGACCATTCCAAAAGTAGTTTGTTGCAAAAGACAAGTCACTTTTCCAGGCTGACCAATGAACAGAAGTACAGAAAGGAAACAGAGCAGGAGAGAGATGAGGAGAATGTAGGTCAGATCCCGGTTGTTGGCTATGACAATGGGAGTGTTATGGTTCTTCACAAATATTCCTAGCACCAGAACTGTGACTAGGGAAAAAGAGTGGGCAAGACATGCTAAACTTAACCCTAAAGGTTCTTTGTAAGTCAAGAAACTGACAATTTTTGGAACACAGAAGTCTTTTCTTGTGTTGGGATAATAGTCATCTTTGCATCTAAAGCATTCATTTTTGTCTAAAAAAAAGAAAAGATTTTATATTTATTTTGCAAGCATGTCATTAATATGAATGGTGTCCTATCATAGTAATAAACCAACTTTGTAAATAAAAATTAGGTTTCAAGCTCACTGATTTTTGATAAATTTAATTATCTTTTTATCTTTTGAATTTTATTTAAAATTAAGAATCTGTCTACATGAAGAGTAGAAGCAAAGGCATATTACAACAACATTGGAAGAGTAAAACAGTGTTTAAATTTAGTGAAAGATAAATCATCAAGACAATTAACAGCTCAGCAATTCTAGAATTTAGATACACAGCTGGACATGTGGACTAAATTAGATATGAACTAGAAACAATGGATAGGAATCAAATGGTTATTTTTTTTACCATTCTCAGTTGAAATGCTTCCATCTGGGCATGAGATGCAATCATAGCAGCAAAATGGCTGCCCTTCCTTGACTTTCTTGCTGAAACCTGGATAGCAGCTCTCAGTGCAGATAGAAATAGGCTGCACCTAGGAATGAAAGAAGATAGTTTGAAAAAGACATACATTTTTGTCAGCAGTTACTGCACATATTAATCTCTTTCTGGTCCATAACACTTTTGCTTATGTTAATCCAATACTATACTTTGAAAAAACTCCCTCACCCACATTAATTTGTTTAAAGTGGAAAAGGAAATAAATAAATATAGTAAATTAACTTTCTGACAAAATTATTGTCTTGAAACAAAAGAATTAACTTCCATTTCTCAAAGAGTAACTTATAGAACCTTTAGGAGGCAATAACATGTTGTAAAAAGTTGAATATATTGCTATTGAATATATTCAAAAGTTGAATATATTACTGCAATATTGCTATTGTAGATAAAATAGAAGAGGCTACAATATTGCTATTGTAGATAAAATAGAAGAGGCTATCATCTTGTAGGTGCTTACTTTAACAAAATTGTACAAAATAAATCAGAGAACTACTGTATATATCTCAATTTAGCTAAGGACATCCAAACATTTTATCATATACTGCCAGACATTTTAAATGTTATAAGTGATACTAATGGATGTCTTCTTATTTTAATATTCCCCCAATGGTCACTCTTGACATCAACTATGCTACTCTGAAGATCTGGATGTCAACACTTAAACATGGTATCTGTTATACCTCACTAGAGTATTTAGGATTTGTGTATTAAATATGATAAAATATGATGTTTTTAATAGCAAGCTCAACTAATTCAAGCCACATGCATCTAGTATTATTTATTATGTTCCAACCTCTTTAATCTGATAATTTCATTTAAAATTGGACTATGACTAAGAGTGGCCACTTGCTGCTATTACTTCATTGGGGTTCTAATCCACACCCAAATTCCTTGGCTAGTATGATTTGGGTTAGAATAATGACATAGGTGTAAGAAATAGAAGTCCTAAGATGGCGCCAGTGAGACAGGCAGCCATCATGACCACTTCGATCCTCTTCTTGTTTCTTTGGCCAAATTAACAGTTTTTGGGCCAAATTAACAGATTTGATTAACAAATTTGATTAATTTGATTCCGCCTGGACAATCTGAGTGATCTGGACAGAGCCTGGAGCAGCTCTGGTTCCATGGCTGAACTGGCTGGACCAGGAGAGAAAGCAGGGACCAAGAGCTGAAGAAGATGGTGCTGGAATGATGGGCACAAAGGACCGACAGGGATGGCCAGTGTGGCGGCACTGGAGCAGGGTGCAGGTGACTGGTGAGCTCCACCAGGGAAGACTGGGATGGTGATGCCCCAGTGAGGAAGCGAAGCAGAGCACAGAGGTGAAGAAGCGAAGGATCTGGAGGCTCTATAGACTCTGAGAAATAACTGAGGCACCAAGCAGAAGACACATGGATGGCCGAGACATCCCAAGAAGATCAAGTGGAGGCTTGAGAGACCACTTGAGGAGGTGAATGTGGAGGCTACAAGAACCACTGAGGTCCATCGGAGCAGCAGCACCAGGAGTGGCCTTAGACAGCCAGCCTGCCAGAGGCAGCAGCACTAGGACAAGCTTCAGAAAACCAGGTCCACTGGCAGCAGTGCTAGGACAAGCCTCGGGAAACCAGGCCATCAGAGGCAGCAGTGCCAGGAGAGGACCTACAGTGACAACCTCAAGGAATAGCGAGTACTGCTGTGAGTAGCCGTGGGGACAACAGACCTCCCACTCCCTTACTCTCCCAGAACTCCAAATTGTAAATCAAATTGTAAATTTAATTTAATCTTAATTTAATTTCATAAAGTGTAAATTTCCTAAATCTCAAATTGTAAATTTTTAATTTAATTTTATGACCATGAGCAGTTACACAAATCATTTCACTACATATTGTACCACGTATGATTATGTATGTGATAAATAAAATCTGAATCTGAATCTGAATTCCTAGATTTCTATGGTCAGTAAAGGCCACATGAGTGACACAATTATTTCTTATCTAGGCAGTCACTTGATCTATGTGAGCTCTCATTTAGAATCTACACCCTGCAAAGAATTTAGATATATAAATTTCACTATATAAATTTCACTAGTTCACCATTAGTTTATCAGCATGTCATGACTAATTTTACTTGTATCAAGCAAAAACTCTGGTTTGATCAATGCTGCATACAAGTAGTCCTTGATTTACAACTGCAATTGAGAACAAAATTTATATTTTTGAATAAGGCAGTTATTAAGATTGAGTCACATCAATTATTTTTGATACAATTGTTAAGTGAATCACTTCAGTTGTTAAGTGAATCACTTCAGTTGTTAAGTAAATCAAGTGGTTGTTACATTAATCCAGTTTTCCCATTTGACTTTGCTTCTTGGATACTGGCTGGAAAGGTCGCAAATGGTGATCACGTAACCTCAAGATCCTGTAACCACCATACATATCAGAAAATCAAATCAATAAAAAAATAAAATACATGAACAAATAAATACCAAGCGCCCAGATTCTGCTCATATGATCATGGGGATGTAGCAATGGTTGTTAGTGTGAGGACTGATTGGCATTGTATCTTTGAACAGTTGCTAAACAAAGTCAAGGATTAATTATGCATGACAGTATAGATAAAGTAACAAATTTAAAATTTAAAAGAACAAAGGTTCCAATATTAGGAAAGCTTAAATCAATATATACAAGTGTAAAACAACCCAACTGCATTTCACCAATTTTCAGCAAGAGATATAATATTAAATAATATACTTTTGTTCCAGTGATAATTAGCAGAGGTACAGTAGCTATCTAAGCTGATATGAGTAGAAGCTCATAATATGAATTGACATAAAACTTATTAAACTCAATATTTCATACACATCTGGCATTGTCTAGAAAATGAACACCAGAATAAAAGTCAGAATTAATTCAGAACCAAATGGAATAACTGGACCTTACCTGGTTGAACAAAATGTGCCATGTAATGAGATCATCATTGATAGTTAAACCTTGATCTGGAGGAGCTAGGTGATCCACCTTCCCAATTTTTTTACGAAGAAATGATTTGTTTGGGAAAGCAATCCAGTTGATAATATCAAATCCAGCTCTTACTATGCCATTTTGGTCAAAGGAGATCTGGTCCCCAGCACTATTGTTAAAAGAGACTCCTCTTAGAAAGTAATGAAGCTGAGCAAATAAATAAATAATTAAACCAAATAAATAAAAATACAAGAGTTTTTGAAAGATTAAATTACTCATTTCCATGATAGTAGTTATTCATAGGAGAAAAAGAAGATATGCAACTTTTTTGCAATATGTATTCTTTGTTCATATCTTTTACATTTATTGTAATTGAATCTCACATGCACATAGAACAATGGAGTTGGGAGGGATCTTGCAGGCCTTCCAGGAGAGCAGAGGATCCTATACCATTTCAGGGAAATGATTTCTAGTCTCTTTTTTTAAGCCTTGAGTGATAGAGCACCTTCTGAAGGCAAGTTGTTCCATTGGTTGATTGCTCTCCTTGATTTCTCCTCAGTTCTAGGTTGCTTCTCTCCTTGGTTAGTTTCCATCAGTGGTGGAATTCAATTTTTTTTATTACCTGTGGGCGTGGCTTGGTGGGTGTAGCTGGGGGGTCATGTGACTGGCTGGGCAGTTTCTGTAAGCAGGGCAATAAAGATTAGGCTAGAAACAACACCAGAATTATTTTTTTCCTGCCTTCCTTACAGGATTAACCCCGTAAAGTGGAAAAACAAAAACAAAAGGAGATTTCTTCTAACAACCAGTTCTTCGAACTGCTTAGAAAATTTACTATCGATTCTAGCGAACCTGCTAGAACCTGCTGAATTTCATCTCTGGTTTCCATCCATTGTTTTTCGTGTTGCCTATTGGTGCTTTGGAAAACAGTTTGATCCCCTCGTCTTTGTAGGAGCCTCTTAAATATTGGATATCACATAGAGTCAGAGAGACAGACAGACATATACAGAAACAGACATAGACAGACCAACATAGTTCCATGAGAGATTCAGAAGGAAAGAGAGAGGATTTGCTAATGTTATGCTCACAAATATATAACTTCATATATACCTTTAACATTCTAAACGTCATAGGCAGGGACTCAATAGAAGTCAAAGTAAAACATTCAGATAGTAACAAATGGAAAGGAAATATTGTGACAAAGCTATGAGCTCTTATTTCATATTCAGGAGATGGGAAAGCAGATGAAATGCAGATGCAGGTTTACCAACATACTTACAGTAGATATATGGTGCTCTGGAAAATGAGGATATTGATTACTTGTAATACCTGTATTACCTGTAGGATATCTTGTTTATGATTTTTTTCTCCTCTTCTGACCCCCATTGCTCTGTGTTTATATCTAGATGTGTACATGGCATGGAAAGCATGAGCTATTGCATAAATACCATTGTAGATACTATAGCTATGGCCAGTCATGTCTATTTCAAAAATAGGGGCAGGAAGGCTCTTCAGATTCTCTTTCCCAGTACAAATGTCTTCAGGCACATCACTCACAACCTCATCTGAGAATACACAGTTGAAGGCATCTTGCCAAAACTGACTGATAAATCCATTTTCCTTTCTACTGAAGATGGGGTTTTGCTTTGCAACAAATGACCGGAACTCTAGTAGATAAGCAGAGGGCATTGAGAAGGAAAGAGCACCATGAATTATTTCTGTACTCCAGGAACGTTGAAATGCTGAGGAAGTCAGCTCTATTTGGGCGGTCATTATCCATACAATACCTTTTGGTTTAGTTCTTGTCTTCTCTATATTTGGTATATATTGCAACCATCTCAAAAATATCATGGTAAAGGATTCCCCATAGATCACAAATGCATTGGCTTTACTACCCATGACTTGATCATAGATTTTTACTCCTTTCTGGAGCATATCATAAAGTCCATCTATATCACTAAATTTGCCAATTTTTTCAATGAAAGAGTAGCAAATCCCTCTTTTGGAAAAAACTGGAATCACAGTTTGTACAAATTTTTCACTTTGGTCATCATCCATGGTAAGGATCCCAATCAACGTCCACCTAAAATGTAGGAGCAGAGAGATAATCCCTGCATACTGAAGTGGATCTGGGGGCACCATCTGGTAAAAAGTGAGTTCTGAAGATTTTTCATTCATCAATGGAGCTGAGCCATAAATAAGCTAGAGAGAAGTGGAATAAAATAACAATAGCATGCATAGAACCCTTACAAATATTTTAAGAATTTTACCAGTACTTACATAAAGTAACTTTCAACATATTTAGTTGAAATCTTATTTCAGTTCCTGCTGTACTTAGTGTATGCATTGTTTTGTCATAAATCCTATAGTGGTACCTTAAATTCAGAACTCATTGGAACATCTTTCAAACCTCACAATGATGTTAAATTGCATTAGGCAATTCTGAAATGTTTTACTGGAATTAAAAATGATTTACAGAGATTCAGTACATTTTTGAGCCCAAGATCCATGAAAGAACATGGATCCTTCTTCCTTATTTTGGTAGAATTTGGAGATATTCATTGACAGGCAAGGAAAGATGTATTCTGCTTTCATTTTCTATCTGATGTGCAATTTGTGTGTCTGATGTTCTGGTTTTTACCAAAATTAAAACCAGCAATATTTTGATTACTATCTTATTTTAAGTCTTATTTGCTTTGTCTGATTTGTAGAATGTTCCTTTCAACCTTCCTGTTCTGAGTATTTACAGATCTATTCCTGTTGATTCCCAATTTCCTGCATGTTGTTTCCCAAAAGGCTACTAATTCCTTTCTGTCACTTTTTGTTCCTGCTTACCTCACATTCCACAAATGTAAGGTACAGTATGGAACCAATATGTCATGTAAGGATGTAATTTAGACTATTTATTAATATATGCCCAAAGCACATGGTCAGATTTTTTTTAACAATATTGTGCAAATTGAATGTAAGAGTTCATTTTAAGAAGAATCAAACCTTAACAATGAAGCATGCAAAAGGTGAACTGTGCGTGAATGAGACATTAGAGGGTGACAGTGGTTCCATCCTTAATAAGAGCAAACTTTTAAAATAATCCTTGAATTTATATATTTTTTAGTTTGAGGAGAGTGTTTCTTCCAGTCATTGGCTCTTCTTCTTTTATAACCACTGCCTTGAAAAGGATGTTAAGGAATTATTCAACAATATTTTGTTCTGTCACAATTAAAACTTAAGAGGATTTATGTGTGTTAAATTTCATGCACATAATTAAAAAAAACACCTGTGGAATTTTATAAATATCCAAGATGGTGGAGATGTGAAGAGAGATTTCAGCATCCAATCCTCCAACAACAGATACTAAATTATTATGGATGTTGTAGCTGTAATTGGGAATCAGTCTCTCCACTGATGAGAGAAACAGCATTGTAGCCTGGTAAGTCCTTTGAGCATTGTCATAGCTGTCATAAATATGGAAACCCAAAGTGAGATTGGGTAAGATTTGAGAGTTTTCATTTATCTCCTTTACAGCAAATGCCATAGCCAGGATATGTTGGTAATTCTTAGCAACGGGGCTACAAAGAGAGAATATGAATAGAGGTAAAGTTTAGCTTCAGAACACTTCATTCTCTGCACAAATTGACAGCAGTGTATAACTTTTTCCCAGATACATACTCATATATATATATATACATATATACTCATATATATACGACATCATCCATGACACTGTATCAGACAACAGACAAAAGGGTGGTGATAAAAGCATTCATATATGTGAATGTTTTTATAATTATTTGTATTGATTACATAAATGAACTTAATTATATTTAAAATAAGGAATCTGGAAAGTACTTAGAACTCAGAATAAATGGTTTTTAAATGTATAGCTACCTGTGCAAATAGCTAAGGTTACATATCTTAGCATTTATATAAAAGTTTCTTACTTGTGTTTCTGTAAGAAAGAAGATTGCTTTTCCAGAGGATTTTTCAAATTATGAATAAATGTTTCCCAGTCAGAAAACTGAATTGAAATTGGAAGGGCAAAATCTTGGGGAAAATGTATGTAAAAAGGGAGCATTACAAGAAACTGAACAGGAGAAAGCAGTGAAGACAATGGAAATATTACAGGAAGAAAAGGGTTTAAATTAGACTTCTACTATCTAAGTAGATAGTATCTTCTACCTCTTGCTTCAATTCCCTCCCATCTTAAGAAAACTGTTAAAGAGAATCACAAATATAAAGGAATCTAAGATTTGAGAATGTTGATTTTAATGTGTGAATACTTTCTAAACTATATTTCTCAGTTATTTCCTTGGTGTTAGCAGATGCAATTAGTTTGGGTTGTAAAATATCAGGGCCAGATATTACTATTTCAGTGATTGATATCTTTAAAAGTTAATTAAAAGTACAGTTCCTTACACAAAATCACCAGGCACTGCTGATGGCGGAGGTTCAGTTAAGCTAATTTGTTTGAAGACAATTGCAGCCTGTGAAACAATGCCACCAACCATAAGGTCTCCCAGATAATGGTATTTGTGATATGGAGTGTGTGGATTATAGACGCTGCACCTGTCACTCTTGCACACCATGTGAGGAAGTAGTACTAGCATGAAAACTAATAAAAATGCCATCCTCTGTACAAAGGATAAGATTCTCTCTTATTCTAGGCCCCAGCCATCACTGTATCTGTGGTTAATACTGCCTGACTTGAATGGTACCTCAATCTCCGGGTAAAGTCTGAACCTTGGGCTGCCTAGCATTAGAATGATGGATTCTTACCTGTCCATAATCTTCTCTCTTGTCTGTGACTCTAAATGGTATCAATGTTTATGCATATATATCTCAAGAGAGAAAAAGAAGAAAGCAACAATCTTAATTATGAGTTTTGTTAGTGAGCAGTTAACTCCATGGTGAAAGAGCAGAATAAAATGCAAATTTTTAGATTTGAAACAGAATGGCTATTATTAAGTCATACTTCCATTCCCAAAGGATTTGCTGATGAAATAGCATTCTCTTAGGTTAGCAAAGAGGAATATGTTAATAGTACACAAGTTCAGAGTTACAGTTGAAAGATTTTCCCTCCAATTTATTAATGTGGGAATATAAAAATACTGTCTCACCTGGACATTTTCCATTTACATGTGTCTGACAGTCATTCATGTCTGCCAAAAAAAAGAAAGACAGAAAGAAAACAAAAAGAAATGGTTTTATCTTCAAAAGATGATGAAATAAAATTCTGAGCTTTAGAAATATTTGATTGTTCTCATTCTAGGACATTGCTGATATACATTATCCAGAATGTAGAAGCTTGCATGCTATTGGATGTTCAAAGATTTACCAATGTTATGCTTTTATTGCACAAGCTATAGTGACTTCCAGTTTTCTTCTAGGTCCAACTCAAGATGCTGGTTATCACCTTTAAAGTCCTACATGACATGGGACCTGATTATTTACAGAACTTGTTCTTCCTAATAATATCTGTCTGTGCTATTAGATCTGATAGGGTATGCATGCATCAGTCCCTTCCCTGAAATATGTCAGTGTATGAGAGTTCATAGACTGAAAGAGACATAGCAACAGGTCAGTCAATGGGAACTGATTGGTGACTGAAACAGCCTGGAGCCTGGGTGTGACTTAGCTCTGCAGCTCTGAGATTGTTCTGCTGCTCTGAAACTGAAACTCCTGTCCTCTGCTTGTGTTTGCTACCACACTGGAAAAACCAGCTTTTGGGTATTGTATATTTACTTCATGTTATATTATATATAAAGAGAACTTTCTTATATATAATGGAATCCTGCTGAATCAGTTACATGTGTGCTTCTGTATGTATTCTGTATTCTGCTGCTGCAAACTCTGACAAAATCCCACTACTGGTGGACTTTTGGAAGTTGGCCTTTTCAGTGCCCTAGCTTGTGGAACAACCTCCTTTGGACCCACACTCTTTTAATCTTTTGGGAGGCCATTAAAACCTGGCTTTTTAGCAAAATGCAGGGAAAAGATTCTATAGATCAGGCAAAAAATTCTATAGATTTAGCAAAATGCAGGGAAAAGATTCTATAGATCAGGAATCCCCAACCCTTTTGGTTCTGTGGACTGGTGACAGTGGCTTCACCGGCAGGGTGGGAATATTTCGCATATGCAGCCTAAATCTCATGCATGAGCAAATGTAACCTTGTGTACTTGCCTGCTGCTTTGGAGGGTTGATTTCCAATGGGCTGGGGCCTGGTAGCAGGCTCCAGCCCAGAATTTGGGAATTGCTGCTATAAATAGAAAGTACAAATTCTATAAAAAGGAAATATGGATTATATACATAGAAACTATCGAGGGGAACTGCACTTGCTGCAGTTCATCTCAAGGGAACATTTAAGATACAACGTTTTGCTTTATTGTTTTTACTGATTTATGATTGTTTAATAGCATTCATTCATTCATT
>JAEANM010019348.1:0-12389 GCA_017656035.1 Myanophis thanlyinensis | reverse complement strand
TCTTTGGAATCCGTTGGAAATTAACACGTTAGTGAGGGTATGTAGTTCTGTTCTCAGGTGGTCTTTGTCGGCTAGGCATTTGGTTCTGGAAATCTCGCTGCAACGTTGCAAAGAGATTCTGAAACTTACACTTGTTGAGATGAAGAGAGACTAGGCAAGACACCCCTTGATGTGCGTGATGTCAAGTTGGTCATGACCACACAGCCACACCCACCCAGTCACTTGTCCACCAAGTCATGCCCACCAAGCCATGCCCACAGAACCTGTAGTAAACATTTTTTAATTCCACCATTGCTTAGAACTCAATTTATCTATTCTCTTGTAAGGTGGAAAGGGTTTGCCATCTATGTTCTATTAATTTCTGTTTAAAAACTAGCAAGGAAGTTGTTAGTTTTCTTGACAACCAAGGAATATGAAGACAGCCAATAGACTCAGGTTCAGAATATACCATCACAGATTTTCCAGATCAAAATTATTTTCCCAATGAATTCCCAACTGAATTCACAGAATAAAGATTTCCCAGATTGGAGCAAAATAACAATTTAGGAAGGAGTTTATACCCCATAACAGATTATCATGGTGAAGGAACACATGCCATCTACAAGCAAAGCATATGCTGTAGCTGCTTTTACCTCTATTGTCATTGGTATCCATTACTAGAAGCCACTTCTCATTTTTGTTAGAGATTTTTACACCCAATTCTTGGGTCTGGTATTGCATCTTGCTTCACAATGAAACTCCATTAAGAGATAGATCAGATTCCTCTGTGGTTATAACTGCCTTCAAAGGCTTTCAAATTGTTCTGAAACATTAGGAGTACATAGAATAGTGATCTGGCTGTGATTTTTAAAAATGACTGTTATTAAACAGAATAATCAACTGCCTGAAATTTTGAGCTTTGGCAACAATGGCAGCTCTTGATCTCTTTAGCCCAGTAAGATACCATGAGATAATCTGAAATGAATAGTGCCAGTTCTGTTCAACTAGAAATGGGGCAAATTGTATTACTTTGACAATGCAGGAATTTTTATGCTGACAAATTGGGGAAATTCTTTTGTAATTGAATTAGTTCCAATAAAGTGTTCATTTTTTGTGTGTCATTTGATAGGAAACATTGTTAATTTGGTACATTTTTACTACTAATAAGCTTTATATTTCACAAGTGATAATTTATCAAAACATATTCTTTTTTCCTTCTACATTAATATATAACTGCTACATTCCAGAACAAATTTAAACTTTTTAGAAATGGTCCACCCTCACACACATGCTCACCTAAAGGAGAGGTATTCTTCTTCTCAACATTTAAAAGTTAATGTGGATCGATGTTTAATAAGACCAAATAATATTTTTGAACATTGACTCCTTTTTTTAAAAAAAACAGTCCATTTCTAATACATGTTGACTTGTAAGCAATTGTTGAAAAATTTAGTTTCCAAATGTAGTATATGAAGTGAAAATGGCAGAGAAACTGAAGACTGCAACTATAAAGTTGTATTCATTGAGATTTCTTTCATAGGATGAGAAGGTCTGAGCTAATCAGGACTCACGTACATATAGAAAAACCTTTATTACTTTTAATAAAGTAATAAAGTAATATCAGGTTAAAAACCTGATATTACTTTTTGGAGCTATTTATTTATTTATTTTCAAAATTTATATACCGCCCCTCTGCCAAGGGACTCGGGGCGGTGTACAGCAGATAAAAACATACATCGAAAGAATCTAAAACAACCAATTAAAATAATTATACAAGGCTGACAATTTAAGAAACAAGTTAAAATTAAGAATTAAAATAATTAAATTATAAAATTTTAAAATTACAATGAACAAATTAAAATAACCCTGAGGTATCAGGCCAGGCCGACTAGCTGGAAAAGATGGGTTTTCAATGCACGTCGGAAAGCTCGGAAGTCAGTAATTGTCCGAATCTCAGGGGGGAGTTTGTTCCATAAGGAGGGCGCAGCCACAGAGAAGGCTCGAACCCTCGGGGCCGTCAGGTGACATCAGCCCGACGGTGGCACCTCGAGGAGGCCCACCCTTTGGGAACGCACCAGTCGGTTGAGGCTGATGGTGGCAACAGGCGGTCCCGTAAGTACCCTGGTCCCAAGCCATGGAGCGCTTTAAAGGTAAGTACTAACATCTTGAATCGCACCTGGAAGGCCACAGGAAGCCAGTGCAGCTCACGCAGGAAAGGTGTAACATGGGAGCTCTGAGAAGCTCCCATAATTTCCTGCGCGGCCACATTTTGCACTAACTGCAGCCTCCGGATGCTCTTCAAGGGGAGCCCCATGTAGAGAGCGTTGGCATAGTCCAGACGGGAGGTAACTTTCCTAGTAAGTGATACTAAATTAAGTGTATCTATTACACTTAACTACTGAAAAAAAACAAGGAAAAGAAACAAAGATGATGGTGTTGGAAATATATAGAAAAAGGATGGAAAAAATAATCATAAAAAGGAAAGTGTCAGATATAGACTAGATGACTACTGCTTGACTAAAACCCACCTATCATTTTTATGGAAAGTATTTTTAATTGGTTGTGGTGATTCAGGAATTTGTGCTCATTTCTGCCTTTTATTCATATAGATCCACAACCACTAACAACATCATCAGAAATGTTTTAAGATGTAGCAAGCAGGCAACAAATGTGCAAAAATTTGATCTACAAACTCTGTTAAACACATTCTGACAGTGTCATTATACTCCATGTATCTTCTTGATGTGGTCTATGCAAAACAGTAACTTGACCTGCTAAGTGGGCCCTAGAGGAAATCTTAGCATGTATTGTAAGAAAGTTTAAAAATGTTTAAAAATTGCAAGATGTGTTGGATTTTCCTTTTAGTTTTTATAGCTTTTCATCCTAGCCCTGAAGAAGTAGAATAAACCCCCATACTCAAGTTTATACAAGAAAATTAGCTGAACTATGGTCATCTCTGTCTTAGTCTTCAAAGACAGAGATGGTTCACAAGAAAGAAGTCTTGTGTTATAGAATTCCAAAAAGAAAGAGAAATGAGAGGCTTATAGAGCAAAAACCAATACATGAAGTTTCAACATGGTGGAAACAAAAAGAGTTTGCAAATAGAGAAGACTTTAGAGGCACAAATTAAAACTACTTGAGGCATAAACTAGATTTAACTACAGTTTCTTCTAATATGTCATATCTTGTTTTTAATGTTTTATCCTTAATGTGTTTTACTCCTTTTGTGTGCTTTGCTTATCCCAAAAGTAAATAGTGTGACAGGTGCAGACAGGCACACTCACAAACAGAAATGTGTGTATTTTTTGTATACATTTTATATTAGCTTTGTACAATTCTTATTTACCTGGGGGAATAATAAATCATTTAACAACTGATAGCTTGGTGAAAAAGTATTCTAGATATTCTAGTTGCTTAGACAACTGGCATTAAAACAACTCCCAAATGATATTTAGCCTGAGAACAATGCAAATTAATGTCACTGCTTACAAAATAAAGAGAAAAGCTGCCTCAGCATAAAACTGAAGAGGCTGTGGCTGCCTGCAAACATTCTATCCAAGAAAAATCTCTCCATGTTCGTCTTGAGTGTCATAGTTTTTCTCCAAGAAGAGCTTGCACCTAATCAAAGTTAAAATTGTTCTCTTCAGACACTGATTATTCTTGCCTTCCAGCTGACCACTGAATTAAACTAATCTACATATTCAGGGTTGAATAGCACATTGTAATATCCCCCTTCTACAAGTGTAATTAAATGAATAATATATTGATTTATAGATCACCGTGGAAATCCATTGTATATGGATTAATGCAAATTGATATTTATAAATATTATACATTTCCACTTTGAGGAGCATTATCACCAATTGGGGTAATTGTCCTTTTATCATTTTTAAAAAAATAATAATTATGTTGCTTGTTGTCCTGTGTGCTGTTTAGTTAGTTTTTCTGATTCTCACAAATTTATTAGACACTTTCATATTGTCAAAAAAATAAATAAATAAATCAGGCTCTCTTTCTTTGTTTATAGCCAGGTGAGAGAGTATGCCAAATGTTATTCTCACTGTATTTTGCTATAGCTTTTTTACTCCAGTTCTATTTAAATGGATATTTTCTTTTTAAATTTCCTTTTCTTCCTTTCCTTATGACTCCGAATATTATATAGATACTCTATGTGCACATGTATGGCCTTTTCTATACAACTGTAGTAACACTGTGCATTTTCTCTATTCCCCTATTTCTTCTACACACAAACTATAGGGAGGAAGTACTCAGAACCGTCCAAGTGTTTGAATTATTGTCTTTATTATTGTCTTTATTGTCAAGATTTCTATACTGCCCCTCTCCCGAAGGACTCGGGGCGGTGTACAGCCTTCTAAAACAAGTCAACAAAAGTTAAAAATATTAATTAAAACAAATTATGAACACAAAATAAGTGAAGCTTTGTTTTTTTCACATCTCAATCAGTAGATTTTATGGATTCCAGTATATAAATTGCATGTAGTCCTTAGACTTTCTATGCAGCAGTCCAATTTTCTCTCTTGCAATTTGATATTATCCCCAACCCTCCTATTATATACTTCTTCCAGCCTACCAACTATCTAAAAAAAGCTCTAATGTTATGTGAACTATGATAATAAAGAAAATTAGTCTGTTTCTCTCTGCTGTACAGCCTTTAGTTTGAATATATACATGGGGATACATAGAAAAAAAAGCTGTATATGCACATATAAGAAAATATCTGTATGTGAGAGAGAAAAAGATGCCTACTATATCTTCTGGCTCCAAGCAGTCAATGTTTTGCTAGTGCTTATTATACCCATAGGCATGTTTCTACTGACCCAATGCCACTTCTGTATTCAGCCATCAAGCAAAACAAATTGCCATTCTTAACCATAGTATATGGTTAGTTGATTTAGCCCTTACAAAGCAGAATCAGTGTTGTTGATCACCCGTAGTTTTTCTCCTTTATTTTCTCTCTAAATTATTCTGCTCCTGGCAGGTGCTTTATCCTGATTTTCACAAAATTTCTTTTTTTCCCTAATTCTAAGCTTTCCAGATACTTCTGAGGTTGCAGACAACCTTATCATTCTTTCTAGTGTCCCACTGAAGGGATGCCATTTCTGCATTTTATTTTCTTCCTATCAAAGCAATCAAAAATCGTCCAGTGAAGCAAAGGATAGGGCAGATGCATGGGTCAGTGGACAGATGGAGAAGGGGGGCATGAGAAAGCTAAATGTTTGCATCCTGCTCTGAAGGCAGAAAAGCTTGGGGCCAGGGATTTACTGTCAGATTTGACAGCAGTAAGTCCAATAGTCATTTGAGTGGTCTTATAATGGATACTTTAACTGAGGGATACTTCAGTAACTGTTTTGCTCAAGTTGTTTTCCATTTTGAATTTACCAAAATGCAACTGCATAAAATATATTTTCAATTGCCTCATGAAATAAAATGATATTTATGGAAACGTTTCATGAATTTAACTCTCTTTATAAAGAGAGTTCCATGAATGCAAATATTAAACTTCTGGTTTTGTGAGTCTTGTTTCTAGCTAAGCATTTTCCTTCTTGCTTGTCTTTCTAATAGCCAGGAAGAACACAAACAAAGAAAACTGTAGACAACCAGAAGGCAAACACTGGGGATATAAATGCTTAATTATGACTTTCCTGAGACTACAACATAACCAGTATAAGATTACTATTGCAATTTTCATGTCCAGCTGCTGTTTCATGAAAATATCATGGGATTGGTGCAAAATGAAACAAAAACCCTACATTTGTGGAAACCTACAAGCAAGCAAATATTAAATACAGCATTTCTTCTTAAGTAAGATTGCTTTACGTTCAAAGGAGAAAAACAAAGACATAAGAATGAGTACCGGAAGACTTATCATGGTCAGATGTAAACAGGTAAACAGATAAAGAGGTATATATGATCTTAAAATAACTGCTCCTTACAAACAGACCATAATTACTGAAAAAAAGTAATTTAAAGTACAAAACACTTCGGTCATGTATGGTGGCATTAAGCATGAAAGACAATGGGGTATATATAATTTTGGAGGTTCTCCAGACTGAGAATGAAGACATTTGCAAAGATGCCTCCAGAAAAACACTCTGGCCTGCATGCTTACTATCTCTGCAGCTGTTGGCAGCAGTGCTCTACAACAGAGGAGGTGCCAAACATTTCCAAACCAAAGCACTAAATATCCCATTTCAAAACCAAATCCTAAATGTCCCGTTCTGAACTCAACAGAAGCTTTCTGATGTTGGAATGGCCCGTTTAAGACAAAGGGAAGAAGTTCACTAGAAGCGATCTGATCACAAAAGGAGCTATTTTATTTTCCAGCAATTCTGAGGTTGGAACTTTTCTCCTAAAGACCCAACTTCTCCAATTTCTAGGCCCATTTTAGGCATGAAGCCAGCTGGGTGACTTTGGGTTAGTCATTCTCTCTCAACCCTAGGAAGAAGAAGGCATTTGCAAACTACTTCTGAAATCTTGTCAAGAAAATTGCCGGGGCTTGTCCAGGCTGATGTTAAGAGTCAACACTGACTTGAAGGCATAAAAACAAAATAACTG
This sequence comes from Myanophis thanlyinensis, assembly GCA_017656035.1. NCBI lineage: Eukaryota > Metazoa > Chordata > Lepidosauria > Squamata > Homalopsidae > Myanophis > Myanophis thanlyinensis. The sequence goes on along the minus strand of JAEANM010019348.1, from coordinate 5,834 downwards.
TAAGGTTAAGCCCAGCTAGAGCAAGGTTTGAAAAATGAAATTGGGCTATCTTCTGATGTATTATTCCTACTAGCAGTGCTTTGCTTTGTTTATATTGAGTTTGTTTGCTAATAATGTGTACATTTATAATTTGTTTATTATATTAAAAGAATCTAACATTTGCTAAGTGCTGGCCAGAGATTAAAACATGAAATAATCTCTGCACACGCACTTATCATCTAAAAGTTACAATGGAATGGCGGAAAAAAGGAACTGCAAAAGGAAAAAAACCCCTCAGCCACTGAATTCCGTGGGTAGTATTAATCTGCACTTAGACCCAAAATATTGGGCTCTGAAAGCAATTCAGTACTAGAGACATAACATCAACTAGTATCTAAAGTATTCAAGAAGACCTTGAGCTTATCATGGAATCCAGTTCAGGAGAATACAGTGTAGTAACAGAGGAAAATTTCAGTTGCCATGAGATAGAACAACTGTATGTTTCAGTCAAGAAAAAAGAGGTAAGCTTCCTAGCTGCTATATAGGACAGTGCCCTAGAACAGTTGGTCATTGAACTGACCAAAAGAGAGGTGACCCTGAACTTAATCCTAATCAGTTGCAGACTTTGAACAGGATGTGACAATTTTAAACTGACTGGAAACAGAAAAGGTCATCGCTCTCAACGTAAATTCAGATTAACCCTCACCGGAACTGTTTACTCCCATTCTTTTCACACGGTGTTCCCTCCTACCACTTCTTAATTTTCCCTTTCTTCTTGGTACTCACTACTCTTATTTTGTTTTATTTATGAACAGTTATGAAACCAGGGATATTCTTGAAAAGAAAAAAAATTATATAGTTGGGGGATTTGATTTTTGCACCATGTGAGGTTTAGATTTGAAATGAAACATCAGATGGTCTGGAGAACTTTAAAGGGACCAAGGGGTATCTTTGAAGGAATTCTGATGCCATTGCAGACTTCTTCTTTAAGACATCAGTTTCTCCCCCCTTTATATGGCTATACTATATCTGACTTCAGGAGGACACAACATGACTGTTCCTGTCAACAGCTCCTCCGTGGAGATCGTAGGGAGCACCAAATTTCTTGGTGTTCACCTGGCGGAGAATCTCACCTGATCTCTCAACACTGGTTCCATAACAAGGAAGGCCCAGCAGTGTCTTTACTTTCTGAGGAAACTGAGGAAGGCACAGCTTCCACCACACATCCTCACAACCTTCTACAGAGGGACCATCAAGAGGAACCTGAACAGCTGCATCACCACCTGGTTTGGGAATTGCACCGTTTCAGATCGCAAGACCCTACATCGAATAGTGAGGACAGCGGAGAAGATCATCGGGGTTGCTCTTCTCTCTTTCATGAACATTTATACCATATGTTGCACCCATAAAGCCAGAAACATTGTGGCTGACCACACACACCCTTCATACACGCTCTTTACTCTCCTGCCATCTGGAAAGAGGTGCAGAAGCATTTTGGCCCACACATCTAGACTGTGTAACAGTTTCTTTCCACAAGCCATCAGACTCCTCAACACAACTGGAACTATAAATACTTGTGTATTTATAGGTTGTTGTTTTCTTGAAGTTTTTAGTTTTAGAGTTATGTGTAGTTCTGTGTCCTGTTTTTTTTTCTTTTTTTTAATTTATGTTATTTGATGTAGCACCTTAATCCTGGGGAAACGTTGTTTCATTTCACTGTGTACTGTACTATACTGTATATTGTTGAAATGACAATAAAGCCAACTTGACTTGACTTGACTTGACTTTGTAGCACAAAGGCTAGCACACAAATGTAGCACAAAGACTAGCACACAATTTATTCCCTTTCTGAAGATGCGAGTTTGTATGAGTGGGTTGCTAGGTAAAAGTAATAAATAACTGTCATGGGTGGCAGGATAAAAACAACAACAATAAAAAACAACAGCACTTTCAAAGTTAGGACAGTCAGGAACGAATGTACTTTCATCACTGGATTATTTGATTTTTCTGCATATTGAAGTGCTGATGAGATATTCTTCCAATGAGTCTTTAATTTTCCAGCCTGGCAAAAAGCTGATTCATACACTTGTTTCCATATCCTGCTTTTTACAAGGCTGAGTCACCATGACAATTTTGGATCCCGGTCCAAGGTATTTATCATTATGAGCCTATCTTCTGTGCATCTTCAATACTGCTGGGATTCATGGCTAAGGGATCTGAGTAAGAGCAACTTGCTACTTTACAATGATTCTCTAATGAAGCTTACCTAACTCGTGGTTATGCATATTTACTCATATGGCTATGCATATTTACTCATATCTACTGTGTTAAATCAGCTTTAATAAGGACACTGCAGTCCTAAATACATTTACTTTTGCCCCTACCAGTAGATAGATAACAGGGGTTCAAGAACTGCAAATAGGTTTTAACATCTGGCTTATAAATAGGAGACTTGGTGCCTACTCACCAAGCCCATTCAGCATAGTCAATGACTACAATCTATGAGTATGGCAGTTCAGAACATCTGGACAATGAGTTCTTGGTGCTCTCTGAGCTTGGTTATTTTCTTGCAGATGTTTCATTACCCAAACCATGTAACCTCATCAGTACTAAACCATTAGCACTGATGACATTACCTAGTTGAGATAATGAAATGACTGAAAGTAAACAATCAAGCTCAGAGCACCAAGGACCCCTCATTTCAACCCTCAGCTACAAATAATTCTCCTTTACTGGCAATGGAAAATGCCTGGTTGCCTATCTTTAACCTAGTTGCTAAGTCAACGAGCAAAGATAGTCTTGGCTATCTTGGGTTAAGTAGCTTTCCATCCTGCAGTAAACTGGTATGGAATGCCAGGCTACTTTGATACATTCCCCATAATTCTGTAGAGACCCAGTTTGGTTTGGTGGTGAAGGCACCAGGCTAGAAACCAGGAAACTATGAGTTCAAGTTCAGCTTTAGCCATGGAAGCTACCTGGGTGACCTCTCTCTCTCTCTCTCTCTCTCAGCCCTACTCACCTCACAGAGTTGTCACTGTGGGGAAAATAGGAAGAAAAACGAGCATTAGATCTGTATGCTCGCAGCCTTGTGTTGAATAATAATAATAAATGTAGCATATAAATTAAATAAATAAATCCTGGCATCATTTCCAGTTCTCTTTAGAGAGCATCCTGACGGGCAACATCACAACCTGGTTTGGGAACAGCACTATGCAGAACAGACGAGCACTACAGAGGGTGATACGCTCAGCTGAGCGCATCATCCGCACCAAGCTCCCTGAGCTGCACTCCATCTACAACAAATGTTGCTGGACTAAAGCTAAGAAGATAGCGAAGGACCCCAGCCACCCCAACAATAGACTGTTTACAACAATGCGGTCAGGAAAGCGTTTTCACTCTCTGAAGGCCAACACAGAGAGACTGAGAAATTTTTATTTATTAATTTAATTTATATACTGGCCCCTCTCCCTCAGGACTTGGAGAAAAAGCTCCTTTCCACAAGCAATACGGACACTAAATCAGGAACCACAAGAACACTCAAGACTATAACAGGAGCCACGATTGTATCTCATCCCTACCTTCCCAACTATCCCTAACTTATTTTCTATCCTCCCATTTTGCCTTAACTTACTTATGGTCGGAGGCGGTCGTGTAAGCATTTCATGGCATATCGTACCATGTATGACTGTGTATGTGACCAATAAATTTGAGTTTGAGGTCATATTTTAATGTACTTACTGGTATTTTCTTACTGTTCAATCTTTCTTTCAGTAGTATTGTTTTACCAGGCTGTAAGCTGTCCAGAGTGGTATGACAGAGAGATGGGTGGTGAATAAATTTTATCCATCAATCAAAATCATTTCGATGATAGAAAATACATTTTTATTTTGAGGCAATATTAAAAAAAGAAGAAAAATGCTTTTGTGCTATGTTGAACTGATGAGTTTAAGGACACATTCATTCAGTTTTCTTGACAACTTTCTGAAAGTGGCTTGCCACCTTCCAATTTCCACTTTCCAAACATTGTTTTTGTTGTCGTGATGGTACTGACACTTCATCACCTCATGACCTACCTCGATGGGGAGAGCAGGTTGGAAATAAGGTAAAAGCGTCCCCTCTTTATTTGCAACACTAATTATCTTGTGTAACAGCTTGATAATCTGAAGTCACTGTCTTCTGGCAAATGAACATGGAACGAGTGATGGTATTCTGCCTGGTCACACCGGTTCTAGTGACAAAGAGCAGTGGCAATGAGTATTTGGCTCTGCCCACCCACCCCTGTCTTTTACTGTCCTATATCCCTGTCTTTTTTTTCTTTCTTGCTCACCTGAATCACACAGCACAGCTGTTTTTCATGCCTCTACACTACAGCCTTCCTACTCACCCAGGCTGCCTCATTTAAGCTTAATAGCTTTTGTTTTGAAGCCATGAAGCAGCATGTGAGAGTTGTGTGTCCTGGGGGAATGAACTTGGGATCTTGAATTGGGTGGGGAAAACCCGGGGAGCTTCAGAGTTGGGTTTTCATCAGCTGTGCCAATATGACATGCCTAATAAATCTGTACTTTGAGGAAACATCTGGCCTTGGAGTTTTGATTTCATCTGGACTGTTACTTGGAACCCTGACACCAATCTTCAAAGTCCAGAATGAGAATCAGAAAATGAGAATCTTCTCTCCTACCAAGAGAAGGCCACTAATAAGTGCTATCAACATTGGAAGTACTTTTGTTCTTATAATCCATAATTAATCACCACGCCAGGTAATTTTGCAGTTTATTGACTCCTTTGGGAGGGTTGCATTGTGGTTTTATCATGACAGAGCTATCCTAAAACAATGAAGATTAGGGCTGCGAGAATTATTTCCAAGGCATGAGCCAGACCTTATGCTAGTACTGTTAAAGCATTAAATCTTTTCTCAGGCATTCCAGTGAACTAAAAAAAAGATTGCTTTCAAGATTTTATGAACTCTAATTGGTTGGATTCCCTACAGCAGCATTGTCCTTTTTGCAGACTGGCACGTCATCCTGAAGAAACTCAGGCTGCTTTAACAAATAATAGAGACCCGCTTGCTTGCCCAAAGTTCAAAGCACGTCTTCTGAATCACTTCTTCCTAATAAAGATGAACTTTTAGTTTGTTTGTAAAGCTGCAGCAGGTGGGAGTTCCTGGCTGATTTTTGTCTGGATTAGGAAGATAAATAGGATTAAGTCTGATTAGTGCTTGGATGGGATACATCCAGGAAACACAGTGTTGTACAGTTCTAAGCTAGACTGGAAAGTTAAGAAAACATCTGGAAGAAGGAAGTGCAAACCATTCCTATGCTATGGCCAAGAAAACTATATGGCTATCCACAAAGTCAAACCACGAATATTGGACGTATATGTACACCTACACGGATATCCAAATGTCAAACCTAAAGGAAATTATATATTAGTTCTTCTCCTACCTCCTCCTCTTCCTCCTCCTCCCCTTCCCCCTCCTCAGAGGTGAAATTCAGCAGGTTCTAGGAAGTTCGCTAGAACTGGTAGTAAATTTTCTAAGTAGTTTGGAGAACTGGTTGTTAAAAGAAATCTCCTTTTGTTTTTTTCCATTTTACAGGGTTAATCCTGTAGGGAAGGCAGGAAAGAAACATTCTGGTGTTGTTTCTAGCCTAATCTTTATTGTCCTGCTTACAGAAATTGCCCACCCAGTAACATGACCCTTCCAGCTACAGCTACACCCACCAAGCCACGCCCACAGAACCTGTAGTAAAAACATTTGAATTCTACCACTGCCCCTCCTCCTCCTCCTCCTCCTGCTTATTGCCTCCTCCTTTTTCTCCTCTTCTTCCTCCACATCCTCCTCCCCTCCCCTCTCCTCC
>JAEANM010019347.1:0-12390 GCA_017656035.1 Myanophis thanlyinensis | reverse complement strand
AAAGTTAATAAAAATTAATGAATCTAAAAGTTTATCAAAATTTAAAATTTAAATATATTAAAATTAAACTACCCCAAAGAATCAAGGTATCAGGCCAGGCCAGCTAGTTGAAAAAGGTGGGTCTTTAATCATAGCTTAAATGCCCTTGAGAAATAAATAGCACTCCCCAGCTCATGGAAGGAATCTCCATCTTAACCCTAACTCTAACCCCACCAAATTAAATTTCTGAAGGTATCTAAGCATTGTGAATTCTGACAGACATGACCCCAACGTACAGATTCACAAGTATATCTGAACTTTAGGGAAACTCCATTGTAATTTTCAATTGAAAACAAAATAGATTTAAATATGATTTTCTATATTATTTTAAAAAGATATAGTGAAGGACAGAGTTAAAGGAAAACACATTACAAATTGATTCAGTCAGTTGACTAACTTGGACAGTCTTCTGCCTTGATGCTAATAGCAGCCCCCCCAATTCATTAGTGTGGCCCAGGTATGGGTCTCATTCAGGCATCCCTATGTTGGTTCTCCTTCTGCACTGATTGAATCTTATTGTTAACAATTTGCAGAATAACACTATATTTTACAATTGGTATTAGAAAGGAAGAGTGCCAGTATGGTGTAGTGATTAAATTTTAGATTGGGACTAATGACACCGATGTTTAAATCCACCCCATGGAAGTCCTTTGGCTGACTTTGGGCCAATGACTCATCTTGACTACCCATCAGGTTTTACATAGAAAATATGAAAGGAAAGAATGCTTTGAACTCCTGAAGGAAAGGCATGATAAAGATCTAACAAATAAGAATTCTGCTGTTGTTTAATGGGGTTGTGATCAGGCCCAAGGCTTTGCAGTGATAGAGGACATTAACTTTCTCTAATGTGGCAGCATTCAAATGTGTTGGAGTTGCAATTACCAATGATGTTGGACTGGCTAGAATTTGGGGGTTTATAATCCCATCCTATCAGGAGGGCAGCAGGATGGACCAGACTGGACTGGATGGAACTTCAAGGAGCTCTTTTATTTTCCTTGGATGATGCTAAGAACATCTGCCTCACACAGTCTTTTCCCATTGTATTGGGAAAGACTCGTAGAAAAACTGCAACAACAGGCATTCTGGTATCTCAACATTATATCAGTGAGGGGCTACGTGGTTTCCATGGAAAAGGCCACAGCTCCATAAACTAAAGAATCATTTGGGAAGACTGAAAATTGGTGTTGATAGAACCAAATGTAAGATTTAACCATCAGATATAGTGCAAAGTTGTTTCATGTAATCTTCATAGATTTGCTGCATAATTTCAGAATCCTTGTTTTTCTATTTCAGACAGACAACAAAAGAAAACTTCTTAAGACTTGGGTGGCCTGCATTCAGATTGATGAGTCACTAGTAGTATAGACCTGGGATTAGTCACGATACCATACCAAGTTCATTTCTGGTTTGGTTCAATGTTGCCACAAAGCAAATTCCTTTTCTTATTTCCCACAAAGGACAATTAAGAGCCGCTGGTATGTGGCTGGTGGCTACTTCATTTGCACCATCAGCACATATTTTGTGGCGCTGTCTGAAAACTTAATTGACTTGCTGAAAAATTGAGCATTCCATGTTAGTCATTGATCTAGAAATTAGGGGTAGCTTAATTACAAGGGATAAAAATATGAACATTTCCTTTCCTCTCAGTTACTGAAGTTACCCTGCCTAAGTTCATTATATGCTTATCTTTAAACTGATGACATTAAGAATGATAGAATCTTTTAACCAAATATATTTCCCCCAAATATGCTGATAGCCACAATCTGCTTCAATGTCAGAAGAGGAAAGCAAATGTGTATTGTTGCTCAAAAATTTGTGTTTGAATGAAAAGAGAAGAGATTGCAAAACAGAGAAGTAAAAGAAAATAAATAAGTGTTGATGCATTCAGTCAGATCTAATGTCCATCAATTGTTTCCATGGCAGTTTTAAAGATCCAGAAGCAAGTGCCCTCTTAATTACATTTCTGAGAGAATGAAGGTAGCCATTCTCTCAATATCCTAGAGTAAAAATACATTGGAAGTATTCTGGGAAATTAAAATGGCTACTGTCATAGTGTGTTTTTGTGGCCAGTGTAGCTATTTTTACATGGATACAAACAAAATCAAAACAAAACAAAACAAAACTGTGCAGCTAGGAGAATGACCCAAGCTTGCCAGAGGCTTGTAGCTTCATTTGGTGATATATAACTGTCATTGTCATACTAAACTGTGTATTTTGTTTTTTTACTTTCACTGAGGTAAAATTAGTGTAGGATTTTAGAAACAGAGCTGAAGTTCATATGAAAAACCAGGAGATGGCATCCTTGAAAGGAATAGAGCAAAAGAATCCACAGTAAAACAAATCAAACAGCCAGGGCTTTGAGAAATATTATGCAAATGTATGTATGAAGGAATAATCGTTTTGTAGCTATTCAATTTTACTTGTAAGCAAGTCCTATGGAGTTCAGCCTATTCCCAGAGAGGATAATAGCTTTAAGTTTCACAATGAAGCTTAAATGCTGGATTTAAGCTGTAAAAGTGTATTATACACATGCATATATATCCTCATTTTCTCCACATGTTCTTATTTTTGTCAACTATTTTACCCTAGGAGCATGCATATACAACACTATATAAGCCTTTTATTGCAATGAAATAATGATTAAAATTGTGTCTCTATACAATAAACCTGGACACTTTATAATTTAAAGCAAACAGTGCTGCTAGAAGCAGCTACATAATTTCTATTGATTTTAGACATTGTATAGTTGAATGATATGACTTAAATGAGGTCCTAGAATTATTAATAAATTGCCATCTTATCTGCAATGCTTCTAACACTTAAAAAGCATGTGTGCGGCCATATGTTTCTCCTTTTGAAAAATGCTAAATTGACTGAAACATGACCCATCTCACTTTTCTGACAAATCATATTTCTAGGCTAATTCCTTATAGCGGGAAAACATATTTTCATACAATAGAATCCAATTTACTTAATTCATTTGGAAAGTTATTATTTTAGCCTATCTGAAAAAATAGCTATTTTTCAGACACAAGTTGATTGCCGCATGCTCATAGATTTGACATCTGATGGTTTACTGAGTTAGCAAGAGGTATGTCATTCATTCTTTTTCAGTGTAAAGTTTATTTAATAGGCAAAAGTTATGCCATTTTTTTTGCTTTCACAAGCCATGTGCTTGTGTTCCTTTTCTAGATTTCAATTCTGCTCTAAAGCAAAAATTAAACCACAAATGATTGAAATATGACAAAGCAGCAAAGTGTAATTTTGAGAAGGGATTCCTAAGGCTTTAATTTCCTCTAATATTCTAGCACAATATTCTTTGAAACCATCCTGGAAAGAAGCTATATTCATATGCCGTGATTTGTCTGTGTTTGCTGAAACAGTAGCTATGAAGACTTGGCCATGGAGGTGACACACTCTATTTTTTTTTCTTTAAATCTTTTTCTTATCCAATTGACTGCATGAGGCCTTTTCGATACTCAGCCCCAAAAGGAATTTCTCACCTTTAAATCATAACATTCTCTTGAAAATTATACTCACAGATTGTAATTCACAACATCCACACTGCCAAATGATCTGCTTCTTCCAAAAGAGAGCATTTGTTTAAAAACCATCATCTAGATAATTCCTTGAGACTTTATTTTAAGTTGGGGACAAATCTCAGAAATGATTATTGAGAAGAAATGAATAGATTTTTTTTTTAAAATATATTGCTTGTCTAATAAAGTCATATTATTTAATTGAGTAAACAAAACTCCAAAACAAGCCAAAACAAACAGAAAACTTCCCTAAAATGCAAAAGGAGATCCTGATTGTGTATTTTGCTGTTATTGTTGCTGATTACTGATATTTAAACTATTTTGTCTTCAAAGTTCTCTGATCCCTAAATAACAGGAATAGACTTTCTCTCTTTCAAATATCCTGTGTCAACTTTTCTGGATCCCATAATAACAGATGGACCTTGAGACTGTTTACTGTTTCTACCCACAAACTTCCTGTTAGTAAACTCCTATATTATTTCTGAAACAGAAAAATTACAAAGGAGCCTCCCAGCTGATTACTGCTTACTGATGAATCAATGCCAGAGAAGCTCTATTTTTTTAAAGCTATCAAAACAAGACCACTTGTTTCTTTATTGCATTATTTTATTAAAGGTTCCACAAGATACAAAATACAACCTAAAAGTTGCTAACAACCTGAGGATAAAATATTATTAAAGCCATTGTAATGCATATGTGGGAATAGGAGTGGAATATTGGTTTATACTGTACTCACTAATGTTGGTGAATTTCTCTTTCCTCAAAGTCAAAAGATGTAAAAGAAGTCTTAATGTTTCACATTGGTAGAACAAAGCTGTGAATGTTGGAATGTCTATTAATTCCTGTTCGTGTGTAAAAAGTTGATTCTGGGGTGGACTTTGTTCATGCACTGAACCAGAGAGCATACCATTTCATATCACTTGAATATTGCTGTGATATAAGTAGTGGAGATATTCATACATTTAGTATTCTTTATCTTGTGAATACAGAAGGCCTATATATATTTATGATGTGGCTTCCTTAAAATGTAGCTTCCATGGTTCTGTATCACCCAAACATGTAAGGACTAAGAGTATACATTTAGTTTTATTGTTCATCTCCTAATACTGTACCAATCTAATATGGTATTAGAAAATGTATTTTAGGAAAATGTCTTTTTCTCAGGCAGAAGTAGTAAATTTAGTCAGGAACACAGTCCAATCTGAAATATCAATTGAGCTAAAATTTTGAATACAGCTTTACATTTCTCTCCCATACCCCTTCCCGCCTGGATAAGAGAATACTGTTTTAAACATGGATAAATAAATGGTTTTAACTCTGTCTCATTCTTCTGTCTTTTTTTGGTTACCTTACTTCAGTTTGCATTATTTATATTATTATTCCATTTTGAATATGACTTATTTTGTAAGCGTACATTTGGACTGAAAATCCAGACAAAAATAGGGATGCTATTAAGAGTTAGAATTTTCTGTATCTTCTTGTTATCTTTTAGTAGCCTTCCAGATTTTTGCAGTTCATATTTGGTAGCCCTAATCAAAATTTGAGCCAAAATAAGCATAATTCAAGACCCAAAACACATCCTCCTCAAAATAAAAAAATAAAAAAATACAGAAGCTCCAAATCCAGTTCTCATTGGAGACAGGAGTTTCATAGATGATAATCCATGAACTACAAAGTATGCATTAGAGTTTAAAAGATTTCTTTCTGTCCACAGGATTTGACCAATGTATCTTCTAGTCTTCATCAGTAAACTAAAGGATCAATTGAATACATTTCACAAGTTATTTTTAAAAGCTCATAAGGAAAAATGTGAAGGAAAGCCAATAAAAAAAGCAAAATGTGACTTTGTGTTGCAGCTAAAATTAAAAGCTGAATTTAGAAATATAGAAGCAAACCACAACAGGTTTTTAAAAATGAAAGCAGTGGGAAACACTGAAATAAAGCCTATTGTGCACAGAGAAGTGGCAATGTTGTGCACAGAAATGTGTAACATATAGATTTCATTAGCAGTTTTGTTCTGTAGAAAAATTCATACAGAGCAACATATTTTTGGAAAAATGTACCTGGAAAAAAATATTTAGAAAAGTTGCAAACATGATCTTCCACTCCTGTGGTGGTCCGTCCTGGTGGTAGTCGGTTAAATGTGCAAAGAATGTTATTGAATGAAATATTACATCCGTTCCTGTGACAGTGACACAAACCAGATTTAGACGGATCTGTACACTCCTAGCTGAGCCCAAAAATGATTTCTGTAACACCACCACAGAACTGTATTTCGTGGAGCAGAAGATAGTAGCAGAGATACTAAGATGCTACTTTGTTACCTCTCTTGTTTCCTGTAACAGGTTATATACTTAACAAACAGGTACGACAATTGGTTACATTTTTCAAAGCCCGAAGTATGCAATCCTATTGTGAAGAATTGATCGAGCCATGGCTCAAAACGTGACTATGTCTTATAGCTCTTTTGCAAAGTAGCACTCCCTTTTAGCTCTTGACCATAGTTAAAAACAAATGCCTGCTCTGCACAGACGGCAGTGCATAATTATGATTTAAATTGTCATTATTCTTGCCATGGCTATATTTTTAAGAAGGAGTCCAAGGTGGTCTCTAGACTCATCTGGAAAATAGGCCTTCTTTGAATGAATTTATCTGTGGGCCACCCTTGGAAAAAAATCCTCACAGTCGATGGCTATGTGACAGCATGGGAATCTAATATTATTAAGGTAGATTAACAACTGTAGGATCCCTGGTGCCTACATCTACCAGCAAGAAGCTGGCAACAGATGTTTCTGTCTTTTATGCAAATAGGAACTTCATGGATCAGTTTTTCTTTACTCCATGGAATCAATGCAGCTGGAAGGTAGAATTCCAGCACCACATGTGTTGAAAAAAATTATTAAGTTACTGAGCTGCTTATAGAGTAAACCAGAAACTATCCTGAGATTCTGTGATGCATATTTGTGGGGTGTGTGCATAAACTCACACACGTATAATTAAAACTGTGTACACACACATTAACTGTCTTTGTTTAGCCCTGAAAAACTGGGTTCACTTTTTAAGATAAAGATGTAACCCCTGCCTAGATCTAAGCAAGCTTTGAACCTAATCACGGTCTGAATTAAAGGAGGAGGGCAAGGGAAATGACAAAGATAACATTTCAAACAAATCATTCCTTAAAAAAAAAATTACACAGCCAAGATGGACTAAAATTATGCTTTTGCTTTTTCTCCCATGTATGTAAATATTGATTTTTCTCCCATGTATGTAGATTTTAAAAAATAGCTATAAAGGCCTTATCTAACTGTATATCTCTCTGTGTCTGTAGTATTTAGGACACCAGTAAGGCAAAACAGAGTTAATTCCAATTGATGTTTTGAAAAACAAAATGTAAAAGCCCGATGGATTTGTATGCTTGTAATACAAGGACAATGGGGAAAATAGCACATAATTTAAAAAGTCTTGACAACATTTTAAAGCCTTTAGAATATTTCTAGTATCAAAGTAATTATTGCTGAGAGTAATATTATAGTCTGACTTAAAACAAGGCCTGATTACTATCTACATTTGCTATTATTGCCAATTCCACTTTTGTTCTATCCTACTTTTTATTGTGAACTGTTGATAATCACTCCTTTATTTATCTTAAAGAATTAGGCAATACTTTTTATTTACAAACATGCAAGGAGAACACACACACACAAAAAATTGATGTAGCCCTCTGTTTAAAATGATGATATTTGAAAATGCTCTGTTCATTTTTTTTTTAATTGTTTCAAAGTGTAAGGGTATGTTTCTTTTTTTCTAGGTAAATTTTAGCACTGATTAATGTGTAATGCTGCAGGCCACTTATATCTCCATAGGAATCCATTTTCAGTCTGATATATCATGATTGCATTGTTTATTTTTTTTGCAATTAACAGATATTATAGAGCTTTCACCTTTTTCCAATTTTTTCACCAATTCATAATTCTATGAAACACAGTGGTAAAAATGTGGGAAGTGGCACTGAACACATGTTTATTAACAATATTACTTGATTATCCCAGTATTAGCCAATCAATATTAAAAAAAGATTGCACATATACACATATGAACACATGCACTTGCATGCACACACATAAACACATACAGTTTTTTCTTCTTTTTTTCAAAAAAGAAAACATTTTTTTTTTCAGTGTGGAGAGGAGCACAAATTAAAGTTCATCTTAAAACTCAAGCAAATCATCCCGATCAAGTATTAATAGCATAAAACTTAAATTTAGTTCTTCATAAGTGCAGCTGCCTGGTCTATTTAATTACAGGGTTCTCTAAGTAGTAATTTTTCTTTGACCTGCTCAATCTCAAAAGTCAGAAAATTGCTTCTTTTTAAAGCTGACAATAGCACGGTATGTTTCCAAGGGGTGGAGGTGGGAATGGGAGAGAAATTACAGAAAATCATTTCTTTAAACATATTAAAATAGCATCAGGGAGAAGCCACTAATTGAAAAGTTTGCTAAAATGGGCAGTAAGTTAGGACTCTTGTGATCTTGCCCTTTCAGAGCTAATCTTCATCTGGCCCTCTCGGAACCCTTAACCCTCAATTGCCTTGGCCATATTAAATTACATTAATCTCAATCTACTCAAGCTTTTAAAAAATTACATCAGTTTCAGCGCGTACGAGAGCATCGTGCAGCTGGATTGGACTCTGTTTTACTTGAAAATGGAGCACTAATTTTTAAAATGATGTCACTGTTTCTTTCTAAATATTTTACATAACATTCCCTAAAAGTGAGTTTGTTCAGAGCTAAGTCCATTGTATTTTATGACACTGAACCTTTAGTACAGTTAAGTATGTTTGGATATTAATTAACTGAAGGATTTAATGCGTGTCTGCTAAAGAAATACCTCTCTCTGTGTTCCACTGGGCTTGCTTCAAGGTTGTGAAACAGCAACAGTAATAATACACTTGCCTTGAATTGTCTCGTTATTTTTGAAACCAATAATTTTTGTTCACTTTAAAAAATGTGCTTGCTTAATTCAAGACATTTACACCGCTATACAATTATGATGAGTTAACTGGCTTCAAAAGAAAAAAGCCTTTTTAAATGCTTGATTCAGACCTTTATACTTTCAGTTAATAAGAGTTTTGGTTCTGAAATATTTCAGTACATTTTCAAACCTGTGTTTGAAATAGTAGCATTTGCAGGCAAATTAGAAATGATTTAATTGAGGTTCCTGATTAAAAAATGGCAGGAATTACTTGCACATTGATTAAGGATTTTAATTAAGGATATTAAAAAAAATCTCTTGGATGAAATTTGCAACCTGAATTGATACAATCTACTGTTTTAGATTATTTATTTATTTTATTTATTCAGTTTATATATGAGATCTCAGATAATGCTTGAGAAAAGCCGCCTCAGGCATTATCCTGTCTGCTGCTTCCCTGTTTTGGCCCCCATTGTGATGCTTCTGATTGTGATGTTTCTGTGAGTTATGAGTTACTTTGGCTTCAAGATAAATTGATGAAATTCCCAGAATGCAACTGGCAGGAATTTGCTGGTGTTTTTTTTTTCTATATCTATTAGCTTCTTGTTTCTTGGAGTTGGCAGGTTCCAGAATTCAAGAATGGGAATTGGAAAGGTTGACTCTGTACCTTTGGTGTACGTCACATTTGGAGCAGCCTAATTACTCCATGGAAAACATAGGATTTAATCATTTAAAAAATTAGTGCTCCATTTTCAAGTAAAATACACCAAACTACTTAATTGGTTGCAGTTATTATACCCTTCATTTTTCAATGTGTGATGTATTTATTTTTTACTTTATTTGTTAGAATTTGTTGAACAACAACAGCAAAAATGGATACAAGAGTGAAAAAAAATAAGAAAATGCAATGAAAGGGGCAATAGGCACGCCCCCCTCTACTATCCACTTAGGTATGGTGTAAGGTCTACAGAAGTCAGTTTGTGACTGAAGCTATTAGAGTTTGTAGCAGATACAACTGAATCAGATAGGGCATTCCAGACTTTGACAATTCTTGTCATATTATTTGAGATTTCTAAGTAATTCACCATCAGTATTATAATGCGGCTATTATGCTTACATTACATTTTAATAAGTGCCTTTGTGATCCTATTTTGGAATCCCAGTTTTAAAATTTCTTATATAGTGGCAAAAGAAGGAAAATGTTCCCAGTGTGCATATTTTCCCAAACTTTTGAAGATAATCCTCAAGCCCCTCCCAAACTTGCCCCAAATGGGAATGTTTAGTGTGATGGAAGCAATAAAATTTGATTCCCTTAAATTATTCCTTCTCTCTCTCTCTCCCCCTCCCCCTCTCCTCCTCCCTTCCCCCCTCTCTCTCATCACATATACTTTTTGGAATAGCACATTGTTCAAAGGCCAAAGTAAAAAATTGCTGGAATCCAAAAATAGGTTTCTAAGAATTAAAGAGGTTTTTGTTTTTTTTTTAAATGAAATTGAGTGTAGTCTTCAATGGCTAATGATATCAAGGGACCTTCAGAGAAGGACATGGAGGTACACGATATCTGATATCCGGGCACAGATGACAGAGCTGCATCACCATGCAAATGAGGTGAGTTATGCACTGATGCTAGACATTACGATCCATTTCAGAAGTTGCATGGTTGCATGGGATGACATCATGTCATTTTGATATCAGTAAGGACTGCACCAGACACTGATGACTATTATTATTAAATTTAATCCTGCTCTTTAAACAGTTTTAAAAATTAACCAAGAAGGGAGCTGTCATATAGAAACATATGAACCTCACCAAGCCTTGCCAAGAAAAGAACACAGATGATAAAAAAAAAGTATCTATTTAAATTTATTTGCAGGGTGGCTTTAAAAATTTCAGTAGCAAAGTATTTTTTTTAAGAAGTTGAAACTTATACTTTCAACACACAGACTTGGACAACAAATGAAAAATCTTGAAATTCATACACTTTTTTCTGTAATTCTCTCACCTCCATTCAGAAGCCATTCATGGAATTAGACTTTCCATTAGAAATATTATTCACTATATTAAGAGGGGAACAAAAGATAGAAGAATCTTATAAATAGCCAGCTGAGCACATTTAATACTGTGGTTATTGGATGCCAGAGTGAGAGCATAGTTACCCCAAGGTCTCACTTGATTGGCAGGACAGTGGTGGGTGTTTGAAGGGTTCTTGAAGAATTTCAACAGCATCTTGAATGAAGACAGGCATTCATCAGTACGTGTGCTTGTCCTCCTTTTGCTCCCATCTCTCTTTCATTGAGAACATTTTAAAAAATTAGTATTATGGCAGGCATGTGATTAGAAGAAATCTTTCTTCTTTGTGTTATTCAGGCAGCATACAAGGACAAAGTTGCAAATCAGAATCTCACCTCCCTCCATCTTGCCCCCTTCAATACAGTAACATTACAAGGCAAATTACTAGAAAGGAGTGCCAGCTGGAATAAAAGCAGTATATAAAGGAGAAAGGTTGCAGGGCCAGGCCATTGTTCTGGAGGAATTGAAAATAAAATTAGTCACATTCCTAAAGACCCTGGGAAGGCACTGACTTCAGATGACTCTTTTCAGATGCAAAGAGAAGAACAGAATGGACAATAGTGGAAAATCTGGATGGCTGGCCAGCAAACATTCTTTAAGCAATGAAAATGTCTGAAAACATAGCCAGGTGAATAGAAGCAGAGATAGTTGACATACAGGATTTTGATTTGGTTGAGACATGAAGTCTCATTGCAGAAATAAATCCTATTATGGCAAACGCTATAACCCATATGGTGTACTTTACAGACCATTTCCACCCACTCCTTTCTACTTCAAAGCAATGCAAACAGCAATGATTTAACAAATGCTAGGTAGACACAAGATTGGTCAGTGTAGAAATATAAGACACCGTGTGAAGGAAATTATAATAATTTCTGTGGAATGATTAAAGTAGACAAATAGGCTGCACTAAACAAGATAAATCCAGCAACAAAACACCACTTAACTCCACAGATTAACCCATATTTTGTGGCAATGCACCATCTTTTAGCAGACTTTGATAATCTATTGACATTATTGAGAAAGTGATAATGGAAATGATAAGAGTACAGTACATTTATTGTATTTCAATAACCCAAATTCTCATCAATGGGCCTGCCTTTGGAAAGTGACCAGGCTGGAATATAGTAAAATTATCTCCCATCTGGGAGGTACCTAGTCTGGGAATATTTGTTAATGGGCTTTGTTCCAAGGTAAATGTGCATAGGATTGGAGAACACTGATTTTATTTCTATATCTTAAAGTTAAATAATAATACCTGCATTTCTTTATACTTTGACCCAAATTAATTTAGTACATCATCTATTGGAATGGGGAGGGAAGGAGGCTCACTGTGCAAGGCATATCACTCTGTTCTGCAACTTGCTTTGGAATCTAGACTAGATGCAACATTTTAGCATAATTTAAGGGCCAATGAAAAACATAAGAGGAAATTAAGAATTTTGAAGAACACATCATCATTGCAAAATGGGTGCTACTGTGTGGTAAATGGTTTTGGGCCTGAAACTGAAAGATTACTAAACTCCAAATATGGGCAATTTTTTTAATCTGCATATTGAAGAGGTCACATCCAAAATATGATTGAATATTTGAAATAATCAGAATAACTAATAATTTTGATTCAAGATGGTAAAAATAATCAGTGAAAATGTAATTAGAAGATTGTTTCTGTTTTGTAGATTTCCCCTTAGAGTAGGGGTCGGGAACCTATGGCTCGCGAGCCAGGTGTGGCTCTTTTAAGAATTTCATCTGGCTCGCAGAAAAAACATAA
>JAEANM010019346.1:0-12390 GCA_017656035.1 Myanophis thanlyinensis | reverse complement strand
GCCTCAATTTGTTCGGTGAATATGTTGAAAAGTAGTATTTAAGTGTCACTTTCAAGTGTATATAATAAATTTTTTTCGAACACTTTTTTTTCTATCGCAAAACGTAATCTATTTTGTGGATAACCCTCGTATTTTGTTTCGCTATTGTGAGAAGAAAAATTGCAATTTCCAAATGGCGCATTAGCTTTTGGTTTACTGGAAGGAATCTCCTGAAGGAGCCCCAAACTGTAATTCATGGGTTTGAAATAGGAAGGAGAAGTTTGGAGAGTCAATTTGAGCTTCCAAAAATTGAAAGTGGATGAGTTAGGATAGCAAACTGAAAAATATCCATCCCTGTTTACTGCTTCTGCAGAGTTGAAACTTTTGTATTAGAACTAGTGGAGAAGGAAAGGACCATTTAGGTGATTCACTGAAGGAAAAATTACCATATCTCTTGATTTTGAGAAAAGAGGTCATATCTTGGATTTGTACTTTATTTTAGCACAATTCCCATACTTTTGTAAAACAATTTTTTTGTTTTGTTTTTTGTTCATTTATTCCAGGGGTGTTATGAGAATACCAGGGCTTCTAGCATAATCCTATATAGCATAATCCTTCTAGCATAATCCAGTGAGCAGAAAGTCATGATATACACAACATAAATAACAGCTTTGGGAAATTCTTTTTAAATTGAAACACACTTTCTTTGGATTATTGAGATGTTTAGTCATCTTGGCAGGTTACCAAAATATGCAAATTTATCAAATTTATCCTTCTTTAGATTTCTGTTAAAGCTTGATCAATAAGGTCTTGAAACAATGCCCTGAAAAATATCCGTAGATTTTGACAATAAATTGCTCTTCTATCGCTGATGAGCCTGGAATTCTTACAGAACCAAAATAGTCTTTTGTGATTCATTTAAACAAGACTTTAAATTGGTAAACTCAACAGGCACAGCAAACAAAAGTATCTGCAATGAAAAGATTCATAAAATAGCTGCCAAAGTAGATATGGCTTTTTTCTTAGAAGACAAAGTGAATAAGACTGAAAGGAAAACATCCTAGCCAAGAACCTGAATTTTTTTGCATTAAATTTTTGTGAAATATAGGTAATCCTCAATTTATGTTTATTTAATGACCGTTTGAAGTTACAGTGTGAAAATGGACTTCCGATCGGTCCATGCACTTAAGACTACTGCTGTGTCCTGGTGGTCAAGTGATCAAAATTTGAGTGCCTGGCACGCAGCATGTATTTATAATCCAGGATCAGATAATCACAGTTTGGGATCTTCCCAAGGGGCTTCCAAAAAGCAAGTCAATGGGAGAACCTGGATTTGTTTAATGATCACGATGATTTGTTTAAGGACCACAGCAAAAAAAAAACCTCATGAAATCAGTTGGGACTCTCTTAATGACTGCATCACCTAGCAGTGGAAATCCAGTCCCATTTGTGGTTATAAATTGAGGTTATTACTTGTAGCAATGAAGAAGCCAAAGTAACAAAGCAGAAAAGATAATATCAAGAAACTTAAGACAAAGGGAAAGGAGGAGTTCAAGCAGGGGTGATATTCAGCCTGGACTCACTGGTTCTAGCGAACTGGTAGCGGTGACAAACATTTGGCCCCGCCCATCTGCCCCTGCCTTTTTCTGCCCTATATCACCACCTTTTTTGTCTTTTTAGCTGCTTTGAGTGCCTCTTCAGCCTTCCTACTCACCTGGGCTGCCTCCGGTAAGTTCAATTTGTAGTTTAGAAACCGCACAGTAGCTTATACACGGAACCGGTAGTAAAACTGGTTGCATCCCACCACTGATTTCAAGCTACAGATGACATATGTTTATCCACCTGATATCTGATAAAACCTAAAATCAGTCATGTTTTCTAAACAATTAAATTACATTATCCAAATCTTCCATTGGGTGGTTTTACAAAACCAAGCAAGAATGCCAAGGAAAATCCAGTTGTGGTTCTGGTGCTTTATTGACAATCACGACTGTGTTGTAAGCAAGTAGAAACTACATCAGCCACTGATAAGTATAACCTTCCGTCTGGGCAAGCACAAATTTCATAAAGTCCTTCAGATCTCTCCGTTTCTCCATTTGTTCCTTGAAGCAAATCTGGCAGTAGCAAATTTTGAGCATCAAAGATCTGCAAGGGAAAAGCACACAAATCTAGCTGTAGTTTTAACAGAGAGAGAACTCGTGCTGTGCAACATTTACCAGGTAGAAATATCCAACTGTTTTTCAAATAATACCCCCAGTAACAACTTTAGTCTAAAAAGGAGAGAGAAATCTTCAAAAACCACTGGTTTTCTTTGATTCATTACAGAGCGATTTAATGGAAGCTTTACTACGAATTTGCAAATAAAAGTTCAAAGTCTCCTTTACATTATTCAATATGTCTTAATGAGCTAAAAATGTTTTGTATATACTGTAGCTTGGAGAAACCATGCTGAAAGCACCGTCAAATTGTTGAAGAAAGTTTCCTTTAGGTGATGCCCCAAACCTAGGAAAGTATTTCAACTTGACCCTTCAGTTAGAAACGTGTTCCAAATTTTAAACATTTCAGCATGCTGCTGCTTTCGTTTATTTAAAATATTTATGTCCACCATTTCTTCAAGGAGCTCAGAGACCAAAGAGGTATATTTTTCCACCTTTTTTTTTAATTCACAGCAAACATGTCAGCCTGAGGAACAGTGTTTGGGTCAAGGTCTTCTATTTCACTATATTAAGAAGACAATGTTGTCTATTCTTAAGCTGAAAGTCAATTGTTACTCAATCAGCACGTTTCGTTGGCTGCATAATGCTTTATACACATAGAAAGTTTCTGTTACATATTTCTAATGCATTTCTACTGCATCATCCAAGGGACTTTTATTGGTAACACAGAGATTTTTTGGGGGCCAGGAGGTTGATATAGGATTTTAAGAAGATGATGCACAATTTCATAGGTTGGCTACTTCAATAGATGTCACTGTTACAAAATATTAATTCACTAGAAGACAAACTGGTGAAATTGTTCCCCCAATCACCATAATTTATTTCTGCCTTTTTAATTTTACCTCTCCATTCAGCATTACCATGACTACTGTTCAATCAAATTGTTGAAAACAGGAATCTTTCACTGAAACTGGTGATATACCTCCAAATCTCTCTGTGCAGGAAATGTAAGGATTTCTGAGACATGAAACATTTGGCAAATAAGGATTTTAACATGGGAAATTAATAACGCCAAATAGAGAACACTGCATTTAATAAAAAAATTCTTTTGAATACTAAGTTTCCTCTCCCCCCACACATTTTATTGATACTGATAATATTTAAGAATACCTTAAGCCTATATATAAATTATATATTTCTAAAGGATCCAATAACCATTGTCACATATATGAACTTTCCAAGATCAGTAGTAGTCTTTATTTACTGGAACTAAAACTGATAGTTTGACTCCTGCAACTATCACCTCTTGAATACCAAGTGTAAATAGGAAATTTATTGATATTAAATAAATCTTTAACATCTCACCATCCCATTGGTACTATGGAATGTGATATCCAAATGAGAAAGTCCGATAAGATCTCCACTTTCTGCTTTGATGTGAATTCCTTTTGGACCATTCATGGTGAGAGATCTGGTGGGTGATTCAAGTCTGAAACCAATCATAAGAAGAATTATCTTAACATTATAAAACCATATCTTCTATTTTAAAAGATGTAGGTCTCTTCGAACAATAACTGGGTTTTATAATAACGTCTTCAAAGTGATTCTGGAGGGAGATTTTCCCCAATGTGATGTCATCCTGCCATCTTAAATTCTTATGGTAAAATTATAATCTGAATTCCTAGGAATTCCTGCAAGCCTGTTCTATGGGAGCCTGAATCATATTCTGTGTATAGCAGCAGTTCTCAGTCTGAGCAACTTTTATATGTGTGGATTTCAATTCCCAGAATTCCCCAACCAGCTGGTCTGAAGCGTGGCAATTTAATCATCCTGCTTGACTGAATAGCTCTATGATTGCAAAGGGCCAAACATCCCTTTTTAGAAAGTAGACTCAAATTACATAATTTGCTATAATGAGACAAGAAGTGCAGCCTCTGCAGACTTGTATGTATATCTGGAAGCAGTGAAAGCCTCTGAGTAGCTGGTGCTAAAAATCAGTCATTCAATTTTCCATTAAATTGGAAAGTACATCAGCCATGTTAATGCTATTATGCAAATGACACAAACTGCATTATTTACTTCACTTTACATCATTTTACAGATTTGAAAAACTATGTAAATACAACAGGAATTTTACTACTTGCATTTGATGTCTGTTGCACTGAAGTAATTACTAATCTTTTAAAACCTAGCCCGCAAATTAATTCACAAATCCTTAAACCTCAAAATCAAGTAAAGCTATTTGTTATTTTTTTAAAAAATCATTTAGATAATAGTCATTACAACATGTAATGCCACAAGTGACCAGAAAAGAATCACAAAACTTTTTATATGCTTCCTAGGTTGCTTGCAGACTTAAATGCAATGATGTTGTGCACAATCCAGCTTCTGCCCAATGGATTTCTATGGGAAAGTTAATACCTGTATATATTTTAAGGAAAAAAACACATGTGAATTGGTAGAGGTGACTTAGTTTTATATACCGTACCAATTAGATTTGCTTTTTAATGCAGGAACGTTACCAAAATCTAACAGATATTTTGCCTGGATGGAACAATTTTTTTTTAGAAAACTTTATTGAATATAAGGAAGCGTGAAAGGGGGTATGGTACAGAATTGGCAGTAGGAAAGAGAAGTAACCAGCTGACAAGGTGGACCTGGTGGATGTCTCGGAAGAGTGTTAAGACTGGGCAGACCAGAGACGGTGATGGAGCGGCAAATTAGAAGAGGTTGAAAGTCTGGCGGAGACTGGAGTGTGTAAGACAGAAGAGCCGATAGGTAAGGGGATTAACTCTATTTAAAAGTCTGTTGGGCTCAATAGTTAGAAGAAGAAAGATCTGTGAGTAGCACTGCTGAGTTGATTTCACTATAATTTGCACTCCAACCGGACAAGAGACTGTATCCAGAGATAGAGAGAGAAGCGGAAATCTAAGTGTGTGTGCAGGATTCTCAGGCAACCATCTTACTTTCAGACCGGAAGAAGAGGAATAATTAGACATCAGACATTTCATTAAGATGGTTAGATCTGTTGGTTGAAGAGGTGGACTTTCCCCCCGCCCCCCTCTCTCTTTTTTGCTATATTTTTTTTTCCTTTCCTGGAATTTTTTCTTGCTACTTTTTGTTTTTGATTTGTTTTTTGAGTGTCTAGAACGAGGACCTAAGTTTTAATCCCAACCCCCCCACCTTTATTTATTAATAATTAATTATTTATTAATAATTGTTAGGGGTGGATTTAAGTAAGATTATCTGCTATCTAAGTCCCTAGTATTCGAATATTAATTAATGCAGGTAATCAATTTAATTAATTAATTAAGTATTATTAAGTAATTTGATTTATTTAACTTACACTTTATAATAATAGAAAAGAGGTAGATTGATTAGGTCTAATAACAAAAAAAAGAGGAAACGAAACGTGTAAAATTTTGGATGAGAACTTGGGACAATATTTATAAAATCCTGAATATGCAACAAAAAATATTGAAAGAGATGTCGACAAAGGCCACAATGACTTCAGTTAAGCTGGGAAAGAAAGCAATCTCAATTCCACTGATGGTAGTACCTTCACCATCGAATACAAAGACAACAGAGGGAAGTAAAATGGAAGCTAGTGGCATGTCAGGGAAGCCGAATACAGAAGTAAATTAGCAAACGATGCAAACAATGCAGGCTACATTATTGCTTATCGAAGAGACGATGGTGAAACTTCAGGAGAATATGACTAGAAATCACAAAGAATTGAAAGTGGAAATGGGAGAGGTGAAAGTGGAGGTTAAGAGTGATATACAAAAATTATACGATAAGATGGAAACCATCCAAGAGAGGATATAGAAGAACGAACAGTGGATGGAACAATTTTTCAAGATACTATTTTTTTTTCCAACTGGCAAACAACAAGCAACTACAGAGCCAACCAGAGACGGCACTGACCCTCAACCAACCCACGCAACCCCACCAGCATTTCACCTCCCAATGACCCTGACCTGATGTAGTCTCCTTATCACAAGACCATCACAAGACTCACTAATGATTCACAACTCATCCACAAGACCCTGACTTGACACAACCACACCTGAAGCCCTTATAATCAGAAGATTGACACTGAAGATGTTACCTAGCCTGGTAATGAAATGTTCTGAAACCAAGCCATAACTACGGAGAACAAACCTTCACCCTCATCCTACATCCGAGCTACAGATATCTGCACTATTGCACAAGCAAAAAAGCTTGAGCTGAAGGGAAAAAACAGACATTTGAATCTTAGACAACATGGATTAAGTATGGAATAGAAATGATAGTGATGTATCTTCATCCAGAGTCCCCAGTTTCCAACAATGAAGATTCATTGTTTATATTTACCTGCTGTTTCATGAAACCACTGCTTTAAATCTTACAAGAAGTTATAAACAATCATTCACACCCATTCTGTACTTTGGGATTAGTTTCAATATAAGACCAAGTTTTAAATACTTGCTTTAATTAAAATAAAATGTTCTGGTCATCTGGTTCCTTAGCAGTCTTTAATTAACTGGCTCTGTTTATTCGGGGTTGGATATCTGACTTTATTCTTTTGAAAAAATTCTAATTTCAGCATTGTACATCTGTACATATTTTAGTATGTTTACATATTTTCTTGTTACCATTTTTTGCCTATGATTTTATTTTTGCAAACTGCTTTGAGAAAGGTTTTGCCCTAAAGGAAGTTTACAATTATTTACAGTGAATATATTTTCTAAAATAAAAGGTTGGGAGAAGGAAAAAAAATGCATATATAAGGAAAAGGAAGACTATCTGCTTCCCTAATAGGGCATACATGCACACATATAGATCAGGCTTTGGTTTAGGGTTATATGTACATAAATGTATAAAACAATACATTCTTATTTTTTTTAAGTAAATAAAGATCACTAGAAGGAATAAAGGAAATCCTTGATTTACCTGTTCCTGCAATTGGAACTACACCTCTGTTGCTACATGAGTTGTTAAGTGAGCCATACCCAATTTTATGACTGTTTTGCCACTGTTGTTAAGGGGATTACTGCAGTTGTTAAGTGAAACAGGATCATAAAGTGAATCTGGCTTGCCCCCTTGACTTTGTCAGAAGCTGGCTGGGCTGGTTGCAAATGATGATCACATGACCCTGGGACACTACAACCGTTATATATACATGTCAGTTTCCAAGCACCTGAATTCTGATCACATGGTCCTGGGGGTACTGCAGCTGTTTTAAGTGTGAGGATTGGTCATAAATCACTTTTTTCAATGCTGTTGTAACACAGAATGCTCATAAATGAATGTAAGTCATAACGATTGTAGCTGTATGAAATTAATATACCACCATTTATATTTAAAACATTTTTAAAGCGTAACTGTCTGGTTTGATTCTGCAGCCCAACAAGACAGACAGAGACTTCAGATTCTACCCCAAAATAAGGAATTACAGAATCATAAAATGGACTTTTAACTTAAAATTTAAATTAGTTTTCAATAACTAATGTGGAAGTAATGGTAATGTGGAATTTCATTCCTTGTTTCTTTCTTGTACTCCTTTTCCTATTGGGTTCTTCTTCGGTATATTACTGATGACTTATCATCTTCCCGCTCTACAAGTCTAATGTTACTAAGGAATACAGCAAATTTTTTTTGAAAACAATAATAAATGTTTACTTATTTTGGAGAGATATTCTTACTTAAGTGTTAAATTTTTGACATCATCTCCCACACCTTGAATAAGTGGTGTGTCTACAGAATGTTCGCAAAGGGCACCTTCTGGACCTGAAGCAGAAAAACAAAAACAAATGGTTGTCACTTTTAAATGTTGAATAAAGTGCATTACTTATGGAGAACAAGTTTTTTCATAACCACCCAACAAAATATTCAAAGCTAAACAAAGGGTCATAACTTGAGGACTTCCTGTAAAAGAGCCTATCTGCTAGTCTTGTTGATCTGAGCTACCTATTGGCTAAATATAAGAACTATGTTAACCTATATGTAAAACTTATTTGGCACAAAGTGTTCTCTAGATGGGATAGGAACTGAAGCAGACAACTTTAACCTCTTCAGTTCCATATTTTTGATCACTCATTGCTCACTTCAGTCTACCCCGCTGTTGAGGGCCCAGTATGCTATGATCCCTTATTAAGAGGTTGTAAGAGGTTTTTCTCATGAATTCGCTCAGCAATTTGACAATGGCACATTTCCTACACCACTTCCCTATCTTCAGAAGCCAATTTGCAAGTAAGTAATAAATACAGTTTTAGAAGTAAGGTAAAGGTGATAAAAATCTCACTCTCAGAAATTCTGCTTGGTTCATAGATAGGAGCTAGTTTCCAAGCCTCCCCCCAAAAAACCTGTTGTGTAGTGTTGTCAGATCCAAAGATCTTCTAGGTCATTCAATACATTGTACAAATAATTTATTGAAGCACTTCACTGATCAGCCAAATCAATGATTTTACAACTTCAGTATTCAGCTGAGTAATGTTGCCTTATTTTGACTGATAACTCTATGTCCACATCCCATAATTTTCTTAGCAACAGCAGAAATGCTCTGCTATATCCTTGTTTTGGGAAGTTTATTAGATGTTCCAGTGTTGTTAGTGTTTTTCCATACAAGGATTAACCAGATCTGGCCATGTTTAGCTTTTTTTTTAAGATGCTGCCAAGCATTTAGTTAAAAATTAATTACAACTGAAAAAAATACCAATTAATAAAAATAAATATTTTAGACCTCAATGTAAAACACAATTTTGAAGATGTTTAAAATGTAACATTTAACTAAAATATTAGTAATAAAATATTCAATGTCCTCTTAAATTCATTAATACAACAAATTACTGTTATTTATATAACCAATTTCAGATTACAGTCTTTATAGCAATAGCACTTATATACTGCTTCACAGTGCTTTACAGCCCTCTCTTAAGGTTTGCAGAGTCAGCATATTGCCCCCAACAATCTGGGTCCTCATTTTCTTCAAAATAATGTTTTTTGTAGTTTTAGATTTGCAAACAAACCTGTGACTCGAAGTTTCTCTGTACCAATTGCAGTGTCACTATCATGCACAGTAAAGAGAGGTTTTTCATCAAGATTCACAGAGTTGATCTGAAATAGTTGACTATGAAACTGTACCATATCCGGATCTAAGAAAGACAAAACATTATAAAATGGACTTTCTTTGTTCATGTTTTAATAATACACACCTAAGTACACATTCTCAATGACACAACATATAGTTATACACCTGTATTTTTTGGTGTATAAGACACACTTTTCTCTCCCTGAAAGTCAGTGAAAATGTTTGTGCATCTTATACAGTGAATATTGCCAGAGCTCCAGCCACCCACCGGCTGTTTTTTTGGCCTCAGCATGCCCCGTTTTTGGGCTTTTTCTGGCCTTTTTCAGGCCTTTTTGGGCCCGTTTTCAAGGCTTTTTCAGCCTGTTTTGGGGGCTTTTTTTAAAATAATGGGCTGAAAAAAAGCCCTGAAAATGACCCCCCCCAAAACTGGCAAAAAAAGCCTCAGAAACAGGCTAAAAGCCTAAAAAACAGGGCAAAAATGCCCCCCCAAGCCTCAAAAACGGTCCAAAATAAGCCAAAAAAGCCTCAAAAACAGGCCCAAAAACAGGGTGTGCAGAGGTCAGAAGCTTTTTTATTGTTGTTTCCTCTTCTAAATCTGGGTGTGTCTTATACTCGGGTGCATCTTATACACCAAAAAATAAAGTAACTGGAACATTAAATTTGTAATCTTATGTTCAGTAACTTGTGAGTAAGTCTCATTACATTGATCAGTTGATATATATATTGAACTAGAGTGCAAGATTAGTATCTGGTTATGTTCTCTCTTTCTGGTTGCTTTGATCAGAAAAATCAAATGGAAAGAAAAATACTGTAGACATCAGCATGCAAAAATATAAACGTATTTTTTTCTATTTATCTTTGTGAATATACTGTATACAATGTGGACAAAGTAAATCAAATTAAAATTCCAGATATGATATAATTTAAAATCCTTAATATTTATTTATTTATTAGATTTATATTGCTGCCTATTCGCCCATGGCGACTCAAGGCGGCTTACAATAAGAACAATAAAACATTAGAACAATAAAACTAATAGTAGAAACCAATAAATTAATACAATAAAATCACCCCTGCCCACCCTGGCAACAGCAGATCACGCTAGCCATTTAATGGGCTCCATCACATTCTGGGTTAGGCCTGCTAGCAGAACCAGGTCTTCAATGCCTTCCAGAAGAGTGCTAGAGTGGGGGCCATTCTAATCTCTGGGGGAATGATGTTCCAGAGAGAGGGAGCCACCAGGGAAAAGGCCCTTCTTCTAGGTCCCACAAGATGTATCTCCCTTGGATTGAAGGAGAATTGCACCCGGAAGCAAATTGGCAACCAATGCAGCTCCCGCAGGAGTGGAGATTCATGTGCACCCCGAGGTCTGCACAAAACCATGCGGGCCGCTGCATTTTGTACCAACTGAAGCTTCCAGATGCTTAAGGGAAGCCCCATGTAATATGCAGCACCTTGTGTCTTTACACAGAATCTTTTATCTAAATAGGGTTGTATTTTTAATGATGAATTTATCTAATCAATATTTTTATAATTTACATAAATTTGGAAATTAGTATCCTCCCAGGAACTAAACTACTAAATAAATGAAGGCAACTTATTCATATGTTCATTTTTTGATAATGACATAACATTATTTTTCTTTTTTTCAGGTATTTGACTAGCCAGGGCAATTGGCATATCCATATCAGATATTATACAAGATTATAAATATATATCAGATATTATACGAGATCATAAAAAAGGTACACATTCATTTCTTTGGATATAAAACTTTCAAATCCAAACTAAAGAAAAATATATTACACCTACCTACGCTTAATCTGCCTGTGACATTTCCATCACTATTGCGTGCATTCAAAGTCACATTGTGAGAAGATTGCAAAAGTAAGGATGAATCCTAGGATTAGGAGAAAAAAGAATGTAAATGTTTAAGACATTTGGACAGACCTTACTGAAAAGTAACAAATACACTCATTCTTTTCCAACTCTCACAATGATATATGATATGTATCTTACATAACTTATAATGATATGTGATATGATGGGATGGGATGGGATGGGATGGGATGGGACAAGCAGGACTGCTAATTAGAATTCTTTACAATGCTTGGCTTTATTCTTTTGTGTACTGTAGTTTCTCTTTCTTAAATCTTCCTATATTTCATTTCTGCATTGTTCTTGACACTATTTTAATATCCTCTACTAGGAAATTCTGAGTATTTCAATAAAGCAAGGGCATTTCCAAAATTAAGCTGAAGCCTAAGGTCTGTGAAATCTACCCTTCTGTTTTCCTTTGCTCCATAGGGAAAAAACAGTCTTTGAAGGGCCTAAGAAATACTCACTACCATCCTACATTTTTGCTCTGCCTTCCAGACATGGAGCAGAAGCCTTGTGGGAAGAGAAAGAATGCTGGCATCTAAATGCACATTGTATATATTCTGTTTGAATTCTTTGTGGGAAGTGTCCCCACCTACATTTTACTTCTTTTACATAAGTGCCACTTTAGTCACTGCCAGTGTGTATCATATCTCATGGCTCACTGTAGCATAACTCTTTTTTTTCTTTATATATGTTTTATTTGTAATTTTTCTTTAACAACCATACATATTTTGTGGACAGTGTATTGACTGGGTCAATATATTTTTACACAATGCTAACAATAATAGTACAATTAACTATACATAATCCTTATCTTCCAACTTCTAACTTTAACATGCACATTGTAATTATAATAAATTCCTTTGTATATTGGTGTTTATAATACTATTTTCCCAATTACTCATCTTTTTTTTAACATTTCTTCATACAATGTATTTGGTGTCCCCTGCTGTCACTAATATTTAGAAAAAATTACTCAGTATTCCACCATAATTCCAATATCTCAATTTTCTAGAAATACCAATAAGGCCAATTATTAATAAGATTTAATCAATCTCATGATTATATGTCTAAATCCCCTGAATTTATATTCCTTTAAAGCTATATATTTCATTATATTTTTTACACACTGTTAACAACGTGTAGCATAATTCTTGATCACAGCTCTTATTTGATCACCAAGTGTGTGTTTGGATTTTGCATCTACATTTACTTCACCTGTCACTGTGGTTCTATTAAAAAAAACCCTGCTGAATTTAATCTGTATGTTCCACATATCCAATCTTTCTTTCTTTCTTTCTT
>JAEANM010019345.1:0-12390 GCA_017656035.1 Myanophis thanlyinensis | reverse complement strand
AAATAATTTCTGTTTAAAGAAACAGGGCTTTACCTAATGTTAAAAGTGGATAGAATAAAACTTGCTGGCAAACAGATTTACTGTAACTATTTACATTCTTGTCTTTCAGTATATACTAATCTTTACAAGATACTTTATAAGCAACACAGACAATTATAAATAAAACCACGATATATATTATTAAAAAGAAAGAAAAATATTTCCCGCATGACTGTTGAATGTAATAGAAATGCTAGGATTTAAGATGAAAATGTAGCTGAGAAGGCTTTTGCACAGTCAGGCGACAAGCGCAGTCACCTCATGGCTGTTCGGCCCCTTAACCTCAGCCTGCAGATTACCTGAGCCAGTGAGGGCAGGGAGTTCTGTCTCTCCGGGTGCCTGGAGATATTTCCAGCACACTCTTGCTAGTCCCAGCCCTGCCCACAGTGCCAGGCAACTTTGCAGCTGAGGGTCCCTCTCTTCTGCAGCTTATCTTGTGGCTCCGCCAGGTCTTGAGCTCAGGTGTTGCTCAGGGTGCTGCAATGGTAGGCAGAAAGCCATGCGGCCCATTGGAATCAGCTTCCCATTTTTTAGATTTAGATTTTATTTGATTTATATACCGTCCCCTCTCCCTAGGGACTCAGGGCGGTGCACAGCCAATAAAAACATAGATACATGAATAACAATTTAAAACCCATTTAAAATAATTAAATAAAGGCTGTCTATTAAAAACATATCATTACAGAATTTCAATTAAAATCAGTTAAAAAATTAAGCGATTAAAACAATTAAAAGTAACAATTTAAAATAATTTAGTTTAAAATTAATCCAATTAAAATTATATTAAATTTAAAACCCCAAGGTATCAGCCAGGCCGGCTCGTTGTAATAAATGGGTCTTCAGGGCACGTCGGAAACACTGGAGATCCGTAATAGTACGAATCTCCGGACGGAGTTTATTCCACAGGGAGAGTGCTGCCATAGAGAAGGCCTGTACCCTCGGGGCTGTCAGACGACACCATCCCAGCCCCCCACTCCCGCCTCTACCTGGCGGTGGCTGCATGAGAAAAGTATGATCGGCAGGCAATTCTGGAAGATTGTGGGAAGTGCATGCTTATGATAGAAGCAAAGCACAGCCTCTCCCTTTCAAGGAATCAAATGTCTGTATCTCTGTCTCTGTCTCTGTCTCTCTCGGGGAAACAATTTCTTTTACTAGGGGTTCTGGTAGTTTGTGGAGATGCATAGCTTGTTTATATGAGGAGATGGCTGTATTTTTACTATTTATATGTTAGCTACTAAAATCATTGGAGTTGGACAGTCAAGAAATAATGGAAAAAATGTCAGTTTGTCAAATAATATTTGGAAATGTATGCAGAAATACTTCCTTCCTTTGATCCATATTTATGTGTTACATTGGTCATGTTGGAAACACTTTATCCCAGGTTTCAAGCAAAGAAATAGAGTCAAAATAAACATAATTTTAAAATAGGAAGATTTGAACAAATACAACAAAAGAAACATAAATTAATGTCACTTTTTCCCCCCAAATGCTTTTACTTACTAAATTATCTGTTTCTGGATCTTCACAAAAAAAGGGTTTTCCTTCCTTCTCCTGTTTCCTAACAAAGTTTTCAATATCTACATCAAAACTTGCAGATGTTGTGCCTTCTGAACCCTGTGTAGATTGTTCACATTTTTCAAATAAGAGTGCTAATAAAGGAAACAGTGGATGCCTAGGAATTAAAGATGAGCAAACTATAAAACTATAGAAATTCTCTAAGTCAATATGACAAAACATGTATAATTTAGATGCTGGATACATAATAAAATAAATTACATTAACAATCAAGATGCTATGTATTCATAGCTAATCTAACCTGGAATAGAAAGCTAATCTTTTGTTTGCTATTTAAATCTAATTGTGCATTGTCGGCAAGAAACTATATTGCATTCTCAAGTTAATTTTTATTGTTGTTTACTATTTCTGAGCACCACAAAATTGTGGCGAGATACAAATACAATGAATACAAACATTTTAAAATCTATATTAAAATAGAAACTCTTAATTTGAAATAAAGATCACAACCTTACTTAAACAAAATATGCACTATCTTATGCTAGTTTAGTGAGTTGTCAGTCTCACTTTAATAGAGCTTACTCACTTGTAAACATGCAGAACATTGACTTAAGTAATAAAATGGCTGAAAATATACAACCGATTTAACAAAGAACTCAAAATACATAAAGTTTGTAGGTGTACTTGCTATTAAACGTTTGAGTTTAACTAGCTTTTAAGTACTGATTCTACATTGTGGGTGCACTGGAATTGGTACCTATTCTTTACTACACAATTTAATACCAGTACTAGCATCATATACAGGTACACCTGACTTCATGCAGAAAATAAAATTGCAGTAATTCTCAGCTTTAGCTAAAGTGAAACATAGAGGAGTCTGGCTACTGAAAGGAAGAAGGCTTCAGAATCCTATCCTCTATGGAGTTTTGTATAGTCTCTTTCAACTGTGATTGAATCCCAGAAACTTCATCCTTAGTTTGAGAACAATCACTCTACACATTAAAGACAATAATATACTTTACCATTTAAGATTGGTCAAGAGTACTACCTGTAAATAGCCTGCTTGTCTGCATCCATCGGTGTTTGAGATTCAGCTGGGGAAGGACTCAATCCTCCTGCATCTGTTTCTAAGCAGTTTGGATCTTGCTCAGTTTTTAATTCTGTTACTACTTGCATTTGCTGGAAAAGAAAGATGCTTTATATTGCTAGCTGCACTGAAAATGGTTTGTTTTCCAAGCAAAGGGGAGAGAGCAAAGAACCTACTAAGTCGCCAGAAAGTTGGTATGACTTGGCAACTATACAAAAAGTACAAGCAGTTAACAAAAATAGATGGAATAAGCATATGATCTTTTTTTATATCTTTTCTCAGTAAGTAATTGTGGTTGATCATAAATTGAAGATTTAAGCAATGATAATATAACAGACAGATCTGTTAACAATCTTTCTCTGTCTTGCTGTTGATATGCAAGTATATCATTCCTAAGATGTTGCTAAAAAAACTGTATGCACTTCTCCATACAATCAGCTGGAATCAAATTCAAGTGTTATTTTTAATGCTACTAAGACATATGTACATATATATACAAATCAAAAAGAAAAAGTTTAAATATGCTTCAATTAAAAAACATTATTAAAATAAATGTTTCAGATTGGCACCAATCTATTACATTTGTTATGATACAATATGTGAAAACTTTTGGAAACTGAAAACCTAATTCAGTGAATAAATCAACAGTTTAAATATGCTAGCTACATTTATTTGATCTAGAATTTTGTATATATATATGATTGTTCAAATTTTTTTAAATTTCCCCCTTTACCCCCTTTCCCCTATAAACTCATTTTTCTATCTATAGCTTCAATGATTTAATATAAGAATTCTTTGTCAAAATCTTCTCTATGTACAACTTTGCATAATAACTCAACTATGTTTGTATTTCAAACTTATTGGCATAAGGTTGGGGATTGGGCAGAAAAGTTTAAAGAGCATTTCTTTCTACTTACCTAGGGATTCATTAGTAGGAACTGCAGGACCTCCTTAGCTGAATGTGTTAGAAGGTTCAGGCTAATGGATGGTAGACTATTATTATTATTATAAAATTTTAATCATTAAATTCAGTTAACTGAACATTTAAAAATGTATCACAAATATCATTGACTGGCTCTGACAGTTAATACAAATTGCTGCTAGCAATCTAGGTATCAACCAAGTATCTTCTTAAAATGTATGTTGTTCCGAGTAGCGCAGTATTTTGCAGTACACCTAGTGTAATAACAGGAAGTTGCAATTTCTTGATGTATTTTGTAAAATTCTTGGACATGGTACAAAGTGCCCTCATGACAATGGGTATCACTATTACATGTTTATCCATAATCACATAGTTTTGATGGCCAGGTTGCAATATATCATGATTTTTTCCAGTTCTCTTTCTTCCACTCTGGTGTCCCCTGGTATAGCAATATCAATAAATTGTATGCTTCTGTTTCCAACAACTGTGATATCTGGTGTGTTGTGTTCCAAATGATTATCTGTCTGTATTTGAAAGTCCCACAAGATCTTCACCTTGTTTTTGACAACTTTTTCCACTTCATGTTCTGATGACTTTTCGGATAGAGGTAACTCATATTTTTTACATAATGACCAGTGGATTAATTTAGCAACTTGGTCATGTCTAGCTTTGTAATCAGTTTATGCAATTTTGTTGCATTCATATATTAAATGTCAAACAGTTTCAACTTTGTTATTGCAAAGTTGGCAGTTTGGATTGTCAGTGGATTTTTGTATCTTTGCTTTCATGGCATTAGTTGTAGTGCTTGTTCTTGAGCAGCCAGTATTAAACCTTCTGTTTATTTCTTGATGGTTCCCATCTTAAGCTATGCCCATGTCAAGCTATGCCAATTGTATCAAGTTGTTATGATATTTTCCTTCAATGTTTTTCAAGTGCTGTCCATGCAAAGCTTTGGTTTTCCACCTATTTAATCTGTCATCCAGCTGTTTTTCCTTATATTCTGCCTTTGTTTCTGTTGTTTTTATAATGTTCTCCATTTTCACAGCCTGCAGCAATATTCACATAGTCATTCAAACTTTATTTTTCTTCTTCTTGATGGATTTGCAATAGCCCTCTGCCCCCTATTATTCTTGGCAGGTACAACCTGTTGATGTCACTTTGTGGCTGTAAAGCAGAGGTGAAATTCAGATGACTGTTTTTCATACTTATGACTGTTGCAGCATCCCTATGGTCACAAGAGGCAAGGCGAAGCAGCCCTCAACATGAGTGACATTGAGTTGGCTACCACCCACCCACTCACATGACCACCAAATCATGCCCACAAAACCGGTAGTAAAAAATTTGAATTCCACCACTGGTGTAAAGCATGGTACATATTCAATAGTTTACGTGTTTTCTGGTCCAAGTTTTCCAGTTTAGCCACAGTCCAGTTGATGATTCATGCTGGCTAGCTTATCACTGGAACTGCCCATGTATTAATGGCTTTAATTATATCTCCAGCATTCAGTTTTGATTTTAATATTTTGCGGACCCTCCTGATGTATTCCTTTCGCGTTGGCTCTTTGACTTTTCCATTCAAGATGTTATTTGCTTCCAATGTGCCTAGGTATTTGTAACCATCATCCTTTGCTAATGCTTTTACAATGCTTCCATTTCCCAGTTCTATTCCTTCTATTTTTTCCATTTTCCTCATTGCATGGGTAATATAGCACATTTTTCAAGTCCAAAGTTCATTCTGATGTCACTGCTGAACAATTGAACTATGTTAAGTATTGATTCAAGTTCAGTGGGGCTTTTTGCATACATTTTTACATCATCCATGTATAGTAGATGTTTTATCTTGCCATGCAGGCTTGAGATTCAGTATCCCAGTTATGTTTTTTGTAGGATTATTGTCAGTGGAATTAATGCGAAGTTGAACAGTAGTGATGAAAGTGAGTCCTCTTGGAAGATTCCTCTTCTGATGTTGACTTTACCAATGTTCTCCTCATTTGCTGTTAGAATTGTTTTCCATTTTTGCATGTTTGCTTTCAAAAATGCACAATTATTTTTGCTGATCCCACAGCTGGATTAATGCCTTTTTCAGACAGGCATTAATCCAGCTGTGGGATAGTGAGTCAAATGCCTTTTAGTAATTTATCCACACCATGTTCAAATTTGTTTTTCTTCATCTTGTATTTTTTAGTATTATTTTATCAATGAGCAGCTGATCTTTTATTTCTCTTGTTTTTTTTATATATTAACAGGCGTTAGTCCAGTGGTGGGGTACTGCATCCAATGCCTTCTTGTAATTGATCTATGCCATATTCAAATTTGTTTATTATTATATATACTTTATTCATTAAACATGAAGCTCAGTCAACTGAATTATTAAAAATGTGTCACAAATAATATTGAATAGCACTGATGGTTGATACGGATTGCTGCCAGCATCCTAGGTATCATTTATTATTATGGTTATGATTATCATTATTCTTTTATTCATTAAACATGAAACTGACTGGCACTGACGGTTGATACTGTCAACCATCTGATGGTTTGCTGTCAGCAAACCTAGGTATCAACCAAATAACTTCTTAAGATGTACCACTTTCCAAGTAGCAGTTTTTTGCAGTTCTGCTGGTGTTACTGCAGGAAGCTGCAATTTCTTGATGTACTTTATCAAATTCTTGGACATGGTGCCCTGATGACAATGGGTATCACTGTTACATGTTTCATCCATAATCATGTAGTTTTGATGACCAAGTCATGATATTTTGTGATTTTTTCCAGTTTTTATTCTTCAATGCTGGCATCTCCTGGTACAGTGATATTAATAAATTGTGCATTTCAGTTTTCGACAACTGTGATATCTGGCATGTTGTGTTCCAATTGACATTCCATCTGTATTTGAAAGTCCCACAAGGTCTTCACCTGCTCATTCCACTTTATGTTCCCATGACTTTTTGGATATAGGTAAGTCGTATTTTTTGCATAATGACCAGAGGATTAATTTAGCAACTCGGTCATGTCTAGCTTTGTAACCAGTTTGCATGATTTTGCTGCATTCACATATTAAATGTCAAACAGTTTCAACTTTGTTACTGCAAAGTTGGCAGTTTGGATTGTCAGTAGATTTTTGCTTTCATGGCATTAGTTGTAATGCTTGTTCTTGAGCAGCCAGTATTAAACCTTCTGTTTATTTCTTGATGGTTCCCATCTTAAGCTATGCCCACGTCAAGCTATGCCAACTGTACCAAGTTGTTACCACATTTTCCTTCAATGGTCTTCAAGTGCTGTCCATGCAAAGATTTAGTTTTCCATCCATATAATCTGTCGTCTAGCTGTTTTTCCTTATATTCTGCCTTTGTTTCTGTTGTTTTTATAATGTTCTTCATTTTCAGTGTGCAGCAATTTTTTTGTACTTTGATTCACATAGTTGTTGTTATTGTTGTCACTGTTGATGATGATGTGCCACTGAAACTTAACTAAGCATCTTTCTTAGTTTATAACATGTTATAAATCCGAAGATATTACAGCCACTCATTTGTTTGGAATAGAAATCCAATCTTGTTACAGGGCAAAAAGATGAGTGGTTTTCATTTCTAAGCAATGATAGCCCCTAGCAGAATGACAGATTTCTATTAAAGTAGTCATAATTCATTTTAGGTAATGGAAGAAAACAGATTAGTGAAAAAGAAAAAAAGACAGTTGAGAACATCAACAATATCCTTATTTGAAAACAAAAGTGTTTAATTGACAAGAAGAGTCAAGTAGACTGAGTTTATTTAACCTAGACTCATAAAGACATAATATCCAATTTGAAATCCATAAACTTCAAAAAAATTAATGGATAATGTACGTCAGAAGCATGATTTGTGTATTCTATAGATAATTCATATCATATGAACATTTGTAAAAAATGTCTTACTTGTTGCCCATCTTGATAGTTGTCTATACTTAATGTCTGTGTTGCCATCATGGTTACTGAGAGGTGCTTTGAAGTAAAATCATATCTTAGTTCAATTTTTTTGCTGAAAAGAAACCATAAAGAATATTAGTATTTTTCAAGAAAATTATAGTATTGTTAAACTATGTGTGCAGTTGAAAAATGTGTTATTTCATATTTATGCCTACTGAAATAAAATACTGATAATCATAATTTTTGCCCAAATTGTACATGAGTTTTTACATGCCAAAATAAAATAGAAATGTATCACAAAAATATCTTAAAGAAAATAATGCAAAACCAACCTTTTGGGAATTTGGAAAATGTTCCTTCAAATTATTTGCTGTTGAAAGAATATGGATACTGGTCCAATCATAGGATCAGATGGCACAATAAACTGGTTCTTTTTAAATCCCTGCTAGCTTACTAGTGTACACTCTTTCTATCTGAAGACTGTTCAGCACAAAGATTAACTTCATGATGTTTCTCAGATATAACCACAAACTTTTGTATTTATTTGTTGTCACATTTACAGGCACCCTCCCATTTATAACTATCTTAATTCTTCTCTCACACATTCATC
Organism: Myanophis thanlyinensis; assembly: GCA_017656035.1. NCBI lineage: Eukaryota > Metazoa > Chordata > Lepidosauria > Squamata > Homalopsidae > Myanophis > Myanophis thanlyinensis. Next base: position 4,316 of record JAEANM010019345.1, on the reverse strand, counting down.
ATATCCTTAATTTACAAAAAATTGATTTACTTGTCCAGCTCAGCTGTATATTTTCGCCATGTGGTTTTGAAAATGGCCATACAGGCTAGAAGTAGCCATTTTTGCTATGATAAGGGTGCTTTTTTTTAATCACCACAGTTTATATCTGTGTAAATGTAGCTTGTACAGTTTATATTGATGAGTCAGTCCACAGAGTTAAATAAGTCAGGCTTTGGTGATACCTTAAGCTACTATGTATACTGTGGTAAGAGTAGGCAAAATATGTAGTTTTTCAAAAATTTAAAAAAAACATGAAGAAGTAGCCACATGAAAATATTCTATGTAAGGTAATATAAATTGATTTAGAGCCATTCACTTATAGAAAAATCTGTTTCCAATAATCATCTTCTTCTTTCGGCTGCTCCCGTTAGGGGTCACCACAATGAATCAACTGCCTCCACCCAATAATGGTGATGGTGAAATAGCTCTTTCTTCACTTGCTTTACACATTTTTAAAAACTGCCAAAGTTCTTAAAAGTAAAGGAGCATTGAAATAAGCAAGAATCATCAGGGGTTCTTTTGCTCTGAGATTGACATTCAAGAGATATATAAGTTGAAAACAAGTGAAACAAAATAAAACAAGGAAATTATCAACTCAGAAGGAACCAGGGAAATGTCATATCTGGTCAAGGCCAATGCAAGAAAATCTGCTTCACATTCAGATCATCATTTAAGTTTTTAAAACAAAGAACTTCATTTTATAGAAATATAATACTGTCAAACAGATATATTATCAGGAAACTTTTTCATCTATACCCATCAAGTGAAAGATATTGTCTGTGTCAATACCCATCACTATAGCACTGTTGTTTTTACTAAATCTCTCACTGAGCCTTTCAGGGTGTATCTTCTCTCTTTCTGTGGTGGCATTATTGTCTTATTCTCAAACAAAAGGATACTAATTGCTAAAATTAAAAGGTTTTAAACCTGTACTATATTTTAAAATTTTGCATGGAAATATAATTCAAACAATGAGGATCAGGATGCTGTATTTTTTTAAAGAAATAAGTTCTAGTGGTGAGAGGGATAAATATATAAATTAATATAATTGCAGCATACAAGAATATGAGCAGATTATCACATAGCACTTTTCAGTGGCTCTCTCTGGAGACATTAATTAGAAAAATCTTGCAATTTTAATATTTAGGTACATAGATCTGCAGGATATTACACTGAAAATAATTTGGCTGATAGCTAGTAAAGAAAATTCCAAGAGTCAGAACAGTGGAATTTCTTCATCCAATTATTTTTGATATGACTCCGATCAGCAACGTATTGGCTTTTGGGTTTCCTTCTTGTCATAAGATAAATAGTGCTTACCAATCAATGCTTTTCTCTCTTCTTAGCAAATACCGTCCAGCTTTTCAATTACTTGTCATATTACCCCTCTGGTATTCATTTCTGGGAAGGGTATGCCTAAGTAAGTAGCAGACCAATTTTCATTTAGTTGAACTAGTTATAACCATAGAAACAACAATTACTATTTAACTACTTGACACTTCTAGTAAAATAATTTGTGGGAATAAGGCCACAGAATTTCATCTTTAGTGGATGAAAAAAAAGTCCAAGCAGTACATAATTTCCCCTCAAAATTCATATTGGAGATATTGTTCAAATAAAAACAAATGTTTATGGAAAAAGAAAACATGTTATAATAGAAATTATAGACTTTGAATTAGATGATAATGGAACAGTAAAAAATTAGGAAAAGAAAAAATTTACAGTATTTTTATATTTAGAGAAACAGGAAAAGAATGGTAGAAGAATATACATATGACTTTTGATAGTTTCAAAAGTTAAATTAAGAAGAATGTAACCTATAGGACAATACCATCATGTTCTTTGGAGAAAATAATTTATATGTCTTTGCATGACCAGAGAAATAAGAATAGCAGGTTTCAATTATTTTCATTAAAATGGAAAGCATTTTTAAAAAAATGATGTATTTTTATAGTTCAGTCATAATTTATAATTTGAATTCTAAGTAGTACTATTTCACAAGAAAAAACAACATTCAAACTTGAAATTAGTCCCACAATTATATTTTTAAAATTTCAACTCACTTTCTGATGACAAATCTTAAGAATACAGGTAAAGTAAAACTGAGCTGAGCTTGAAGACCTTAGTTGACATTTGATAATGACTCTTAGTGTAGTGCTATGGGTCCACTAATATCATGTACATATTTTTCCAACTTTATTGTGAGACAATTTTCCCCCCCTTTGGGTTGATTCTAAGATTTACTACATCATCTTCTTTGGAATTGATTGCTGTATTTTACAACCAACAGGAAATGATTTCCACCAGTGAAAGTGAGCATGGAACTTTATAGATTTCTACAAACCACAAATATTTGTGCTTTCAAATTTCATCAATTATCACAGGTTGGCTGTTGCACCATTCACTGTTTCATTTGTTATTTTATCACCGATTGAAATATTAATATTTGCTGTAGGCAGAACATTTGGAAAAACTCTGGATTTTCCAAATCATTTTGAAGGTTCAAAATTCTGCCCCATACAGCAACAGCACCTATAATATTAATGATAAACAAACAAGCATATTGGTAATAATGCTTCCAGGTTTTTTTTCTTGCTAGAGGAACTGTGTCAGTGCTTGATAGGCTGAGGTAACGTAACCGATTTGATTGTTGATATTGGCTGTGGCATCTGTTTCTGTACAACAGAATCAAATATTAAAATTGTTCAGCTTCAAACTTTGCTCCATTAAAACAATGACAAAGATTTTTGGTATTAGTGTGTGGATTATTAAATAGAAAGGAAGATGTAACAGTACTCCACTCCACTCTAGTACATACAGGCATTTTATCATGAACAGAATTTTATGATTCCTTGTACAGCTGCTTCAGGAGGCTATTTTAGCAAGCTTATCTTCTGCAATTGGTGCCTTTCAAATGCTGTTGCAAAGTCAATGAACAGTGATGAACCTCTTTCTACACCTGATATGTTCCTACAACAATTCTTATGATGCACATATTTGGTCCAGGACAGAAACAATCCAGTTCTTGGGAATAGTTTTCATTCTGAAACTTTTTTTGGGATTACTATATTTTCACAAATATCTTACCTTCAAATGAGAAAAGGCTAATAGATTCCTTCTTAATTATATTAAATGTCCATCCCACTTTTAAAATGCTTGTTTACTACTGTAAATTGGGGTGCAAAAATTAAGTGTAGCAGCATTTTTAAAAAATGTAGACAATTCAACTAAGAAGAAACATGTTTTGTACTATTCTTTCAAAAACTATAACTTGGAATAATTAGGTTCATCTGCTGAACCAAAAGTATCTTTTTAACACTAGTAGCAGAATAAAACAATATTGGATCTGTTTCTCTACAATGCTAAGCCACAATTAGTAGTCACACATTATTGCAGTAAATCCTATTATGGTAAAGTGTGATTGATGAACCCACAGAATATAATGAATTAAATGCTATCAAATGCAACAAGGTCTTTGTAATAATAACTGCTAATATATTTAAGTTGTGCATTTATATGAATAAATGTACAACAATATATTGTCTTTAAATGTTCGCTTAAAAATTTAATAATTTCTTTTAAAAATTCAATATACTGTGCTTTAATGCTACTCAAAAACAGCTGTAATTGTTTTTATTCAGTTATTTGCCTTGACATGGTTTAAAAATTTATAATTCTGGATATGTAGGTTTTTCTTATAAAATATCATGTAATAAATTCTTCCAACGTATTCAAACAAAACAAATGTAAGTTAGTAATCACTGACTATAATTTATGTATTTATTTATTTGCATCCCACCTTTATCGTTTTTACAACTAACTCAAAGTGGTGAACATATTCAATGCACCTTCCTCCTCTTATTTTCCCTGTGAAGTGGGTTGGATTGAGATAGTAACCAACCCAAAATCACCCAACTAGCTTTCACGGCTAAGGCAGCATTTGAAGTTGCTTTCTAGCTTCCCACCGTAATCACTAGACTACCTCACTCTTTATCATATCTCTTATCTCTTACACAATTACAGAAGTATAAAAAGATTTTCAGTTGAGTAATTTTATTATAGGAAGCAATTACTGTAAATTCATTATCAGTCATATGTAATACTATACAAATGAAATTACTTTAAACTATATTTTAATTATTATTTTTATATAAGACCTATACAGTGAGAGGACTAGTTCTGTAACAATTTTAAAAATTTATATTAAAAGAATGTGAATAAAAAACTAAATCCCAGTAACGTAGAACATAAATTCAATATTTTTTATTATTATTTAT
>JAEANM010019344.1:0-11683 GCA_017656035.1 Myanophis thanlyinensis | reverse complement strand
AAAAAATAAAAATAAAAAAATCAAATCTCCCTCCAGTGGTCTGGCAGACACTAATAAATCAAGAGTCCAAGGAGAAGGAAGTCCCATTGGTAGATATCTAAGGGATGCAGCAGCATCTCCTCTATCTTGCAGCCAAGCATTTTTATCTGGAGTTGAGCTACTCTCTCTAGCAAAGAGAGCGAGACCAAAGAAGACTCAACCTTATAGTCTTTACAGTTGTTCTGAGATCCCAGTGGGTATGCCTGTGCTAAGGGAGTAGGAACCAGTTCTCATGGAGCCACCAGCTAATCAAAACACTGCTGTCTGTTAGTATTCAACCTCTCCCACAAAAGCCACCATCATCTGACATATCTTTAAAGTAGACAACACTTGCACAAATGCAGGAATGACTGGAGAAAACGTCAGTGGAATGATCAAAAAGTAAATTGGAATGAAAGCACATCTGGTTTTGTAACTTTTAGGAATTCTGATAAGAATCAAAGAAAGTACCCCTTCCCCGCTAAAACCCAAACCTACTAACCTTTCTTTGCAGCTCAGCTTACATATACTTAAAAAAAAAGGAAGAAAAATGCTGGAAGAAACTAACTCCCAAGATCAGTTTTAAGACTAACCTGTTGTGTTCTTGTTTCCTGGGACTGGAAGAGTCTGCTTCTCTTATAATCTCTTACAATGACTCAAGGTGTTAATAGTTGATTGGCACAAAGAGTCTCCCTATGTTGGAGCTAATCCTGCAGGCTTTTCCCCAAATCTGCAATGTACCATGATGCTGGCACAACCGCTTGGCTGCCATAGAAGGCCCGATCTACACAACGCACCTCCTTGGCATAGGTTTCTAGAACCCCCTGCAGCCATGTAGGGAGTCATCAAGGAGGCAGCAGGTCCCCCTTGCTGGAGTGGAAGCACTGCCAAGATAGGAAGTCACCTGCTTGGCTTCTGGGAGGAGACCTCGGGTCTTCTACATTGCAGAAAGAACCCAACTGCAACAAAGGCAGGGATGAAAGCCCAGCAGAATAAAAGAAAGTTCAAAACAATGAAAGCAATCTCCGAAAGGGATCCTTGGGGAGAAAATTCTCAATGTCAAGCAGCTGCAGATGCTCCAAACGTAGATGGCATGGCACTGAATTCATACATTCAAAACTGTTCTCAAGAATCATGTCCAATAAACATGAAAAAGGGCTGCTGTCAAAGACAGCAAGTCAACCCTTAGTAACAGAGAAGAAAGTATGAACTGCCCCAAAACAGCACAGCTTTCTGCTCCACAACTGTACTTCGGGGGATCGGAGGGAGCCCACAAGCAATAGTTAGCTATCTGGCATTTTGCTAATTGATCTCCCACAAGCTAGCATGAAATAGCTAATACTTTCCAACCCCACACCTCCCCAAGGTACACAGGCTTGATTCAGAGATCTGCAGCCTGCTTTTCTCCTTGGGCTTCAAAAGGACAAGAATACAAATAGCACTGTAACAATGAAGGGGCTCAAAAATTTGCAAAGGAGCCAGTAACCGCAGAGCTGCATAATAGTGGCTACAGACCAGAACACATGCTTGAAACCCTGTATTAAACAGCTGATTGGCAAGGAGCGAGGAAAGGGGGATGAAAGTTCAGTTCATTGGTTGAACCAGAAAAACACCCGGTTTTACTTTGGTCGTACCATTCAGCGCAGTGCAAAAGAGCTGACCGAGCAGGCAACAGGGCTGGGAATAAATGCAATCCAATAATAACATGCTAGAAACAATTCATCCTTTTTGCTTTGTTTTTTAAAACAATACTAAAAAGGTAACCCCTCCCAGAATTGGTTCTAGTTGTGCACTGCCAACTAATTTCAGTTGCGAACCTGTGTGTGTTACAGGCTGGGACAAGGAGCCAGGCAATGACCTAACTTGGCACATGAGGTCTGAGGATATATAGAAGTGCCTTTCACCATTTGCTCAAGTATAACACAAAAGGCTTTGTCAGCGGGGTGTGTGATTTCTGCTGCACGTTGTCAGAGCCAAATAGAAATGATATGTTTGCAACAGCATCTCATGCATCATGTTTACATGCTCTGCTTCCAACACAACCTGATTTTTTTTTTAATTTAAAAAGAAAGCACTGGACCAAATCAATCATCTTTTGTTTGTCTCTTCCCTTCCACGAGCTGGAAAGAAGCAGAGCCTGTTTAAACAGATACCAAAATACAGTTACAGATAAATCAGCGTGTGTCACTGCTTTGTCTGGGAACTGATATGCATACAGTACCATAGGGCAGACTAAAAAAAGTCTTACAGTAGCATGACTGCAATCACAGTTGAGTACTGGAAATTTTCAAAATTGAATGTCCAACACTATTTTGTCTTCATAAAGGGCAATTACAAGCATGATGGCAAAACCTAGGACAAGCCCCAAGTTCTGGAGGATGAACTGACCCACCGGACAGTAACCGTGCTCTTCGTTGTCTCCATCCCCATGAAGCATCTCTGGAAGCTGAAAGGAAGGAAAGGTCTGAATAACCCTTTTATCAGGGATTTCCCCATCTTCAATTCAGAAACTGAGAAGGAACGTCTGCTTTCAAATGATGGATCTGCACTAAGAAAGGGCTGGGACACTTTCCCCATAGACTTCTCCTTCCACAGAATTCTGGGCATCACTGCTGTGACTTAAAATCTGATTTCTGGAACCCCAAGCTATATACACAAATCAAACTTCCTTCACTTTTCTGCATAATCAAGGATTCCAGTATTACAACCGCAGGATTGTTTTTATTAGTTTATCTATTTATTTCAACCCCAGACGCTCTCTATTTAATCAATTAAACTGCCACCCATCCACCAAAAGGTCAGCAAACTATAACATTATCCAAGTTTATTTGCAAATAAGGTTATTAGCATATAGTTCAGCTACTCCTCCCTCCCTCATTATTGCTACTGTACCCTTTGGACAAATGGTAGTCTTCAACTGCCATCTTCTAATGATAAGAATCATTCCATCAAATCTTTCAACTCATCATCATATTTGCTTTTCTGTGCGAGGAATCCAAGGTCATCCCTGGTCTGTCCTATTGTGAGCAAGCTATTCCCATTCTGGCTCTTTCTACGTAGGCCATTTTCTCTTCTTTTGTGAGAAATGGCTCCCTCGTTGACCTCCTATATGGCCTGGGTCTTCTGGCATTAGCAGAGCTGCAGGCTCCAAAGGAGTCTTCCTCAGCCTGAGAAACCAGTAAAAGCTCCAAACACTGTCCTACCTGGAAGGCCACAAGCACACAACACTACATATTGCAGATCTTACCATGTCCACAAGGGCCACGTAGAGGAACATGCCAGCAGTGATTGCAAAGATCCAAAGAGTGATATTGTTCGCGTATTGTCCCACAGCTGTTCCTATTAGCATTCCCACATAAGCCATCATTGCGGAGAGGAGGTTGTAAACAATGGCCTGCTTCACAGTCATGCCCGCCTTCAGAAGTACAGCAAAGTCACCTAGTGGAAAGGAAAATGCGACAGCACAATCATGGGTGCAGCAATGGCTTATCCAGTCTAATCGGGGACATTCTTACTCAAAAGACCCCCGAGTATAAACACCTCCATGCAATCCCTGGGTTCTATGATCAGCATGGTTTGAGGAACAATTCTTGAAGAATTAGTAATCCATTTTGAAAGACTATATTTGTACTGATGGTTACAACCCAGTGGTGAAATTCATTTTTTTTTTACTATCAGTTCTGTGGGCATGGCCACAGGATTAAACATCACCAGGCACAGAATTAAACTTCACTGAAGTTACAATGTAATAAGGGGAGAGGCAGTTTCTGTGAGCAAGGCAATAAAGATCAGACTAGAAACCACTGCCTTATTTACAGGATTAACCCTGTAAAGTTAATCTTTACAGGATTAACCCTGCAAAGTGGGAAAAAAACCAAAAGGAGATTTCTTCTAATAACTGGTTCTATAGAACAGATGCCAACCGGCTGAATTTCACCTCTGTTACAACCACATGACAAGAATTTTTAATGTGATAGCTTTCTGATTCATTTCTTGGCTATGTAGAAATTCTGGCAGTTAATGCTGTTGTCTAGGGGAAATAGGCATGGCAAGGAAGATTCAGGCTGCAGAACGAAAAGAGAGAGGGGGGCATGCAACCCTTAAAAGTTGCCACCATTCAGTAGTAGTCTAGCCGTGTTATTTCTTTATATGTCTATATCAGAGTGCCTGCCATCTACTATTACAGAGTCCACGACTTACAACAGTTCATTTAGTGACCGTTCAAAGTTACAACGGAACTGAAAAAAGGGACTTATGACCATTTTTCACACTTACAACCGTTGCAGCATCCTCATTGGTCACGCGATCGCCTTTTATGACTTTATGACAAGTAAAATCAATGGGGAAGCCAGATTCACTTAACAAATCAGGTTACTAACTTAACTGCAATGATTCATTTAACAACTGAGGCAAGAAAGGTCGCAAAATGGGGCAAAACTCACAGCAAATGTCTCACATAACATAAATTTTGGGCTCAATTGCAGTCATAAGTCGAGGACTACCTGTACTGTTAATCTGGTTGCTTTTATCTCAACAAAGCAGGAACGGTTTCTTGGAGAAAGGACTGGCTAGCAAATCAGCTGCTGCTGTTGCTGCTAAAAAAAAAACTACGATTGTAAAGTAAATGCATAGTTTGCTGCAGGGTAAACTGCAGAAATAAAGAGAGAATGAAAATCAAAGCAGCGATGCGCAGGGAGAGAGGCAGCTGACATCCTTTAAGGCTGTAAACACAATCAGCTGATCCTTCCCCAAAATTCTGTAACTGAACAGAAGTGAACAAGATGCTCTGTGACTGGGACTGGATTTGGACAGCGGAGAAAAGTGTAAAAACTGCTAGGAGAACGAAACATAGCGTTATCCCTGAGACAGGGAAGCACACTGGGGCAAAAAAAACACACCTTCTTCCCTTGCAGGGAAGGCACTCTGGAGCTAAAACACTCATAATTTAGTTTACACTACGAGAGAGGACAATGATACATATCTCAACGAAGATGTATGCACGGGCTGTGGGCAGGATATCGATATCTATACAATGCAAGATTTGGACAGATTGTGCAGTCTCTCCCTGGAAGTGCTGCGGTATCCATTCCTACCATTCAGGCCACTTAGCAGGGAGACCGTTCTCAATTTCAATTTATCAAAAATATCCCCCAAGCCCAGCATGCACAGCAGCCCACCAACGTTTACACATGAACTACATATTCAGCACAGCCTCCCAGAGTCTGTGGAAGCAGCTGACAAGCCCATCAGCCACAGAAACCTGGGACCTCCTTCCAGTTAAGTCTTTTCAGCCCTCCTTTTATCTCCATCCGTGCTGCTTGGCTTCAAGTGGGCGGCAGCAGGTGCCAATGTGGGGAAGAATGACACAAGGTCCTCCCGAGATCCTGGCAGCTACAGTTGTTGATTTAACAGCTTTATTATTACTGTGCTTGCTTATGTAGTCTCCCACCCACCCCCTTTTTCCCCCCACAACTTTTCTGAAATACCTCGGTGTATACAAGTGTGCAGCACCTTGGTCTATGTGGCAGTTTTCATTTCTACTTGGTGTCAATCTGAATTATGATTTTTATTTTCATGGTTCCTCAGCTGAATCTGAAACAAGCAACGCCTAGCCTAAGAATGCAGCTGCACTGTTCTCTATGGCTAAAACCAAATCAATTCTGGGTATCACAAACTATATAAATAATCACATCTATTAATAAGGCGTTTTTGATTCACAGACCAAAGAATAGAAGCACAGCTGACATCACATTAGCTGATTACCCAATTCATGAGGAAGCTCATGGCAAAACACTGCTATGGATGTGCTGATTCCTCCAGTTAAGCCAGCACTGAAAGCAGCTCCTGGAGAGGAGAGGGGTGAGGGTAGAGGACCAAAAAAAAATTTAAATATTTTAATTGGTTAACAAAACATCAGTGATGATAAAAGGCAGCATTTTCTGATTGAGAGATTGTCAGGTTAAACAACCGAAGTAATGGCTCAAATACTCATGTTTTCACTTCAAATTGTTGAAATAATTCATGGGTCTATATAGGCTAAGGGAAAATGAGTTGCCCTGGAATTGGAGAACAGACTACTTTTTATAGTTGATCTTCAATAGGAGAGCTGCCCTGCTATGTACCAAAGGTGAATATAAAATGGGGAAAAACATTTGGTTGGAACCAGTGGTGGAATTCAATTTTTTTTTTACTACCGGTTCTGTGGGCGTGGCTGGGGGGGGGCTGTAAGTGGATGGGCAGTTTCCGTAAGCAGGGCAATAAAGATTAGGCTACAAACAACACCAGAATGTTTTTTTTCCTGCCTTTACAGGATTAACCCTGTAAAGTGGAAAAAAACAAAAGGAGATTTCTTCTAACAACCGGTTCTCCGAGTTGCTTAGAAAATTTACTCCGGTTCTAGTGAACCTGCTGAATTTCACCGCTGGTTGGAACCTACAAGACTCCAAAGCATCATTTCAGACCCAACTCAGTTCAAGAAAAGCGATCCTGGAAAACTTATACCTGGGGATCTATAATCAAGAACACAAAAGTGGCATTTAATTGCATTCTTTCCCTTTTCCCATAAAAAACCAGCAAATAATTTGCAGCTGCGAAGAAAGAAGGCCTTTGCTGCTTTGAAAGGGACTGAGGAAGGTGAAGAGCAGGACTATTGCTACCGAGACGCTGCATAATCTGCCAGAAGCAATTAGAGAAAAGGATACAGGCCCTTGTTTAGCACCACTACTTCCCCTGATGAATCTCTTGCGCTTTTTTTCTGAATCAAACACACAGTATTTTTTTCCACCTCACCTCAAGTTTATTTGTTGCAAAGAGCACCTCATCCTATCCCATCCCATCTCCAAACCTTTCGCTTTGCTTACCAATGGCCAAGCCGTCACTAAAATTGTGGATCCCATCTCCCATTATTACCATCCAGGCAATATTAGCTATTCCGGTGTCTTTTAAGTCTTTGCCTGAATGGCAGTGTCCATGAGAGTGATGGGAATGTTTATGTGGCCAGAGATGGTTGTGCTTCCTTGCTATTATTTTAACATCTCGATGATGGCTCCCATATTCCGCATCTGAAAGATTGTTGCTCTGGGCATTATGAGAGATGTCGTTATGCGAGTGGAGCATCCGGTTTTCTTCCTCAGTAGCAGACAGGAATGTCTTTGGCAGAGAGTCAAGCTGGCCATCCAGATCTGTTAATTCAGTTTCATTAAGTCGATCATCGGACAGCACGGATTCATCTGCTCCTGAAGGGGATGTATCCAAGAAATATGTAAGTTAACAAGAGATGACTAGGATGTATTAATTAGGATAAGCAGTGCTATGAATTCCTAAATTAATCATTCCCAGGAATGCTAACTGGAGATATTTTGTGGAGCAACATAGCCTTATATTTGAAAATCACATTGCCAATCTTGATTACAAAGTAGAATATTGTTTAATCTACAATTACAGATACTTTACATTACTCAGTCCAGCTATTATCTAGTACAAGGGTCCCCAACCCTCATGCCTAGGTCCACTATTATTGGTCATGGCCTATTTGGAAACAAGGCTACACAAGAGGCAGGCTAGCACACATATGTGCAGCTCTACTCATATAAGCAGCAGGCTGGCAAACACACATGCCTGTCACTCATGCGGCCCTGTTCCCCCCCCTCAGCTGGGCTGCCAAGCCACAAAGGTTAAGCAATGCTGGTCTAGTATTGACAATATATGTGGGGTAGGAGAGATGGAAGAAATGTATTTTATGTGAAATAGAAGAGATGGAGCCAGAAAACTTAATGCACATTAAGTAGAACATGCTAAAATATATTTAAGGTGTTTGAATGTACATAAAAATGTGTACATAAGAACACATGACATAAAAACATTTGTTCATATAGCAGGGTAGGTCAAAAACCTATGTCTGTGTGATGCTGAATATATTTTCTTTCTTTCTTTTTTTTGTAACTAGTATTCTAATTATGGATGCTCACATTGCTGAGAACTATCTGGTACTTACTTGAGAAAGACATTGAGCACATACTTTTCAAGGAACTATTCAGTTGTTTATATTTGAAAGCAGGGGGAAAAATACACCCAGAACTTGGACAGCAATAGACATCCAGGATAGACAATGCTAAAGTAATTCTTAAATCTCCATGGTTGTATTATTGTTAACTTTTATATGGCTATGGAGTTACATACAGAGGCTTATATGTATAAGCAGATCCAACTCTACTCCTAATAGAGCACATTCTGACATATCAAAGTGATGGGTTAGGAACCTAGGGATAAGGTGAAACTATAGTTCAAGTTCCTAAACAAATCCTAATCTCAGAAGGCACAAATAAGGGGACATCAATCAAAATGGCCTTGCACACAAATATATTAACACCAGACCACTCGCTTTAACCCTAAATCATAGTTTGCAAAAACCTTGATTTTGACTTCTGGCTAACTATTAACTAGGATTCAATAATTTGACAATGATGCATCACACGTACAAAAAAACCCTTCCTAATTTGTAGGTAAACAAGAAGCCAGAATTTACAAGCCAATTCATAAAACCCAATGTTTTTAGAATTACAAAAATCCATGCATTTGGAGAAAAATTAATCAAGAATTTTGTCAATGTAGTGTCTTCCAAATATTACTTGGGCACATTAAAAAAATATTCTCCAAACCAGTATCTGGTTTACATAATAAAATATGTACATTATATAGTATGTATGCATTATGTATACATTGCACACACACATTAAGAAAAATATATAAAGATTTAAATTTGAATGGACTGGGGAACATATTAACATTTGTTGATTACATTTCCTTTATTAAAGGACAGCATATATAAATATTATTCATTAATGCAGAAGAGTTAACTAATCTGCTAAATCCATATTGGTAACTGAGGTAAGATACTGGGTTTACACAAAAGATGCAATGATAGTGGCAGCCTGGTCATAAATGAGATACCTGCTGCTAATGGCTTGAGTTGAAGCCAGTCAGCATCAGGTCTGTTTAGCTTATGATCTGAAAGTTTCCTTCCAATAGGCGATTCATCAATCTTTTGTTTCTTCTTACACCATTTCTGTTTTGTCTGAAAGAAACAAAAAGACCCCAAGTCTTAGTGATTATTAACCTTAAAGGCAAAGAGAAAAGGCCCATTAGAGCAACTTCCTGGAATAATACAAAGGAACACATTCCACTAAAGATCTTGAAATTGCTCAGCTTTAGAACCTTGTTGAAGCCAATTTAGGCAATTCTAAATCTATGTCATTAATCTATGCAGTATCCTTTCACTGTTATTCTTGCCAAATATTGCAAAAATTCTGCAAAGGATACATATTCACACCCTTAGCTGGAGAAGAATTACTTCTATACTTGACATACACGGGACCATGGGGACACTGCAATAGGTGTAACTATGAGGACCTACTGTAAGTCCCCTTCGTTCATGTCATGTAACTTTGAAGATTACATGTATAAAGCCAGAAAAAAAATATGACTGCCTTAACTGCTCTCAAGAAATATTATGAGATCGTTCTTCTTTAGTGACCAGAATTGGGATCAGCAGCTTGATCATTAAACAACATGGTCACTAAATTAAACCAGGACTATATTTATGATCTTATTTCATCTTTCCTTTGCTCTTACAGACCTTCAGTGTGAGGTCCAGTCACAAGATTACTTTTGTATCATTGTTGTAACTGAATGGTCAATAAATGAGGCAATAATTAAATAAGGAGTACCTATACTCTGAATCAGATTTCAGTGTTTGAATTCAGATCTTTGCCCAACCCTCCAATATATTATTACACACTTTTGGGGACTAAGAAAACTTGCGGGATGGAGATTTAATTAAAAAAAAAAAATGTAACGGGTTCCTGTTGGGTAATTGCAGTAAGAGCTAACTGACCAGCTGAAATTATGCTTGAGAACCTATTCCACCCTATCCGCTTTCTTTACTATGCAATCTTATTAGAAAGCAGAATTTGTCAAAACATACCCGTTGTTTTTTATAGTGTTTGTACATTCGTATGCAGTGTTCAATAATGAACAAAAGGTAAATCCCTCCAAGGGCCACAAGTCCTTTCAATACAGCATCATATTCTTCTAGAAAGTTGTGAACCGATCCTCCATGGTCGTGGGAATGGCCGTGCAGATGCTGGTGTTCATGCTGATGCTCGTGCTGGTGCCCCTGGCCATCATGGTGGCTGTGATTGTGGCCTCCTTGTGACTAATCAACGGGAAAAGAAGATGCTATGAACAAAACATTTTCCAATGGAAAGCCAAATCCAGCTGATGTGAAATGATGGACTTCTCAACTACAAAACAGTGGTACCAAGTGTCATTCTTATCCTTAACAGCAAGCATGACAAAGATAAAATTGGTCTAATATTTCTGTTCTTGGCAATGGTAAATTAGATGGCCCCTGACAGTTCAAAATGAGTTCATAAGCAAATACAAAATAGTTTGGGGTTATATATGCCTATTCCAAATAATATCTCGCAAAAATGATTTTGTGATGCTACAAGTGTACTTTCTAATGTAAAGCCTCAAGGATTTATTTATTAACAGATTCACTTGTAGATTTTGAGACAGCAAGAGAAGAATTATTAATTAAATTGCTTATTAGTTCAACCTTGCCTAACTTTTTCCAAACATAGGAGGCTCAGAATTGGTTCTTGCTGACTGGCCTATATCCCTTATTTGTAGAACAGATATAACTGCTACGGTACCCAGAGCTTTTGTTCACACCTTTCCAACTTTTCAAAAAGAAGTGAGATACATAAAACCTGACCACTACTTACAGGCATTATTTTCAGTCTATCTACCCATCTCTGCTTGAAACAGATGTTTCACAAGTAAATGAAGGCATAAACCCGAGAATGCAACTGAACGTACATGTGGTAACAAATGAAGTAGTGCATCTCCGCTCATGGTTCCTACAGCAAGCGCAACCAGGAATGTGAGGAGGAATTTGAAGCATCCCTGATTAATTATAGGAATCAAAATCACGCCTAGCAAAGACAACAAGCTAATAACTGTGATAGAAATGATGCCACATATCCAGGCTGTGAAAAGAAGAAAAATACAAATTAGAAAAATCATAATAAATCAATAAATTATAAAGCAAATATCAAAAGAAAACATTATTCAAAGGAAACCTGCTCAGCTAAAATGTAACTATTTTATTGTATATCTCAATAAAATACAAATCATGACTTATGTACTTTTCTAACAAATGTGGGCTATGTGACAGATTTTTTTTAGAAACGTATAGTCTGTTAGATTGAATTATAATTTTATTACAATACTGAATAAATTACATTTTATCTAAATGGGTTCATCAGAATACATTTCAATACTGTAAAGCTAACAAGATAACCCAGATCACTGACTAGTGAATTTATGTTAACTGTTTTCACTTACCGACCTCCTAAGGACTTCAGGGTTTCTAGTTCTGTCTTGGAATTTCCAAGCAGATACATATAAAAGCCTTTTAGAATAGGAAAAGTATAATCCGTGTTGTCAAATGTGGAAAATTCTCCTACTTATCAAATATTCCTCTTGTATTAATGACAATGCAAGACCTGTTGTTCTGCAGAGAATAGGGTGACCAACTGTCCTCTTTTGCCCGGACATGTCCTCTTTTTACGTCCAGTCTGGGGCGTCCGGGCGGGTTTTA
>JAEANM010019343.1:0-12390 GCA_017656035.1 Myanophis thanlyinensis | reverse complement strand
CACATATATACACACATATATACAAACAGATACATAGGATTGAATACACACACACACATTACATGTTGTGCTTATATATTACAAGCACAGATATATAATCAAAACATGTCTGGAAAACCATGTCAGCCCTTTTAACTAAATATAAAAAACCCTAGTTTAATCATTGGATTTTTTGATAATCTGGAAAAACTGAAATTGTGACAGATGCTTGTACTCTTTGGAGAAATCGATATTAACAGAGCTTTATGGTTTTTTTAACCACAGCCTTTATCTTTTATGACCAACATAAAGCAAATGTTAAATTAAGGAAAAGATACATTCAGATGAAACAGCATTTCTGTCTGTTGATTAGATTATTATATGTTTAAAGTTGTTTTCTTAAATAATATGGCAGAGCTGTTTGTGTTGATACCATTTACAGTTTCTTCCACCTTAAACTGTTATTTTAAAGCAAATATTTCATATATAAAATGGCATCTCTCAATTATTTCTCTGTCTCCAGCAGAAGAGAAACTAATGGCAACAGTTCCCTTCATTAATATAATTATGCAAAACATCAAGCTCAATTCATTGTGCCCCATATCTGTTATAAATGATGACATTCATAATTAAAGTAAAATCCCAACAGTACAACTGAATGGTGCAAGAGTATTCATACAATATTTTTCTGTTATACTTCTTGCAGCTGACAGTTAAACCAAAGAGCACAGAGGATGTGGGTAAAAAAAACTGATATTTTTTTTCTAGCCAAGACAGTTTTCTCCCTTTTGCAGATAAAATGAGCTTTCAAATTGATTTTCTTTTATTACCATTCACAATATATTCCAGAAATGAAAAATGCTTTGCATTATGTCCATGAAATAAACAGCAGGCATTTTTTTAATGTTTTCACTAACCAATTTGGCTGTAGTGCTGATTCTAAAACTTTTCTAAATATTTAAAATGCTAAAAACTTTAAAAATAAAATATTAAGAGACTAAGAGCAAGCTGTCAGGGTTTTGTTTTTCCTTTTAAGACTAGTAAAGTATGTGGTGGATTACAGTAGTAACATGCTATTTGTGGATATTTATTAATATTTATTTTTCTAGCTTGTAACATTCTTTTATATCAACCAAAGATACATAATATCAAGGTGTTTTATTTATTTTAGAATGAGATGATTGCTTGCTATTATTGATGGAGAGGCTTATAGTCTTACATCAATTAATGGCAACAGCAAGCACATCAATATGGAAACTTGTCCTGATGCCTTGATTTTTTTTCTCCCTTATCTGATAGGTAATAGTAGGGCTTAGAAATGTCACAACAATTTAGTCATGCCTCAGTGCCTTTAACTGGTTCAATGACAGTGGGAATGCATCATGCTAACATTTCTTATGATTCATAATAGAGCTAAATTTATTAGGCACTGCTGAAGATTTAAACTAGTCTTTGTCAATTAAAGTTTTAAGGTCAAAATTTTATGCTGTTTTTTTCCATTTTGTGTATTAAGCAAAAGCAAGTTTAAAATGTATGAATAATGCTAAAATGTAGAAACTATTTTAGGAACATGTGTATTCATATTGAGTCATAACTGAAACCAAATATGTTTGACAGAGCTAGGTGATTTCATCCCATAGGCTAATTTTTGTCACCCCATTCTTAACTTTCTCAGCAACAGTTTACTCAACAGAATGGGAAGGCAGAAAAACAATCTGCAGCAACTGGTAGTCATATATATCTCAAAGATAAATTGAAATAAACACATAACATATTCAAGTCTGTACATGATTAAAATATGAATAGTAAGCGACCCGTTGGGACCTTAAAAAATATATGTCCTTGGTCTATTTGCCATTTTAAAATTCACTCAAGCACCTGGGATTTTGTATTTTGTATTTTTTTTTTTTTGTTATCTATGCCCTACTCCAGAGGTGAAATTCAGCCAGTTCGCACCAGTTCTATAGAACTGGTTGTTAGAAGAAATATCGTTTTTTTCCCATTTTGCAGGGTTAATCCTATAAAGATTAACTTTACAGGGTTAATTCTACAAATAAGGCAGTTGTTTCTAGCCTAATCTTTATTACTTTGCTCACAGAAACTGCCTCTCCTCTTATTACATTGTAACTTTGGTGAAGTTTAATTCTGTGCTTGGTGGTGTTTAATCCTGTGGCCACGCCCATCGGTAGTAAAAAAATTGAATTTCACCACTGGCCTACTCCCCAAATCCTTACTAATATTTTGATTCTGGCAACTGTAGATAGATGTCTATGGAGATTCTCAGTAATCTAGGTCATGGTTTGTCCCAAAGGTGCTTTTTCAAGAGGCTTTCTGGACTTTCTCTTGAAAAGCATGTTTGGGACAACTGTAGATAGACTCTCAGGATTAATGCTAGATCATGTATGGAAACATTAAACTTTAATTCCTTGGTTCATACTATAGATTTAGATTTTTGCTTTGGGTTTTCAACAAAAATTTAAAATTAGCTACTAGTTTTTAAAAAGAATTGTCTTCCTAAATCACTAAGCTTGATTCTAAGTGTGTGATCGAAACTCCAGAAAATTATTTTGAAATTCAAG
Source organism: Myanophis thanlyinensis (assembly GCA_017656035.1). NCBI lineage: Eukaryota > Metazoa > Chordata > Lepidosauria > Squamata > Homalopsidae > Myanophis > Myanophis thanlyinensis. The sequence continues at coordinate 9,832 of JAEANM010019343.1, read as the reverse complement.
AAAAAAAAATACTGAATGATTAGTTTTATATAGATATTTTTGATATTCCTAAGGCTACTTAAAATCTTGTATGATAAGTCTTATCTTTTACAAGCTAGGTTTATTAATCCTTAGCAAGATTTTTGGTTTTTATGCTTGATAATTGATATTTAACTACAGTTTCCTCTAATTTACCTGGAACTAATATCCTGTGATTTACAGGCATTTTCTGGATCCCTGTTTGGAAATGCTATTAGATTAGTTACTTCTAAATCTGTGATTCAGAAGCCAATCTTAGGGATACATTACACCATTCTGTCAGTAGTTCATTTATTTTATATTTTAATTCCTTAAATGCTTTCAAATAAATCTGGAAAGAATAATATTATTATTTTCATTTTATCAATAAAATCAAATTTGCCTAAGATTCTTTCTGAAAATATAATTCAGGCACACTTTAATTTCCTTGTTTTAACAACGAAGGCAGACTCAAAAAATTCACAATATCAAATCAAATCAAATCAAATCAATACCAATGATAAAAAGTCTATTGAGGTGTTATTGTTTTGCCTACTTTAATCAGAGATGAAAAATGATTTATTTACATATCTATAAATTATTGAAAGAATCAGATATCTTAGTTTCCAAGTATAATTTGATCTTCAAAAATATTGAGAAAGGAAGGAGAAATGAACAGCTTAAAAGCTCAGAGTTCTTTGTGTGTGTGTATGTGTATACTGTTTTTATTATACTTCCACAAAACTATATGTTTAGATTGAATATGTCACACATAATGCTTTCAATAACTACCTCTAATAATAAAATTGAACCAGTAGGGATGAGGTAGGCTATGGCAACTTTCTCTTCTTCTCTATCATGATAAATAGTCTGAATGCTTACATCAATTTTTCCAAGACATTTTTTCTACTGAATTTAAACATCAAGTAACTCATTAACTATTCAAGGCAGCCCTTTTTGTCAATATTGAAAATAATCTATATTACATTTGAGAAATTTTGCGTGATGGATTCTTCAGCTGAAGAGTTTCTCTTTTGTAACATAAATTGAATCTTACATACTTCCATCAACAGTGGGTTTTGACTTCATTAATATCTATAGAGATCTGAATTAATTTTGGTTATTTCTTTAATATAAAGTGATTTGCTGCCCCCTGCTTGTAGTGCCGACCTAGATATTCCTGGAGTACATGACTGCTTGTGATAATTAGTAAAACTCTTTCTGGTTGGATAGCTGATGTTACAGAGAGCATGGAAACTCTGGGCAGCTCTGGCTCTGAAATCATTCCTAGAAACTTTAGCCATTGTAACCATGAATATGTAGCTATAAACTCCATTAAAACACAAAGATGGTTTCTGTCCCAGAAGTTCTATGATTGGAAATGTAAATTAACATGCTATGAGAATTATTTATTGTTTGAAATCTAGACTATATAGCAGGGGTAGGGAACCTTGGCTCTTTCATGACTCATGGACTTCAACTACCAGAATTCCTGAGCCAGCCATTTTAAGCTGTTAAGATTCAGGTTCTAAGCTAAGGCAAGAGGTGCTGTCTCAGGAATTCTGGGAGTTGAAGTCCATGAGTCATGAAAGAGCCAAGGTTCCCTACCCCTGCTATATAGTCTCAAACTACAACCTTATTTTCTATACACCAAGTAATTTTCGATATTAGGATAGCTGTGGAGATGGAATTTTGTAAATATATTTTCCTGCAGATAGGAGGAAACATCTTTAGAAGACCAGTTCTTTGTGAAATAAATTATTTTACAAATGGGCATCTTAGCATTAATTGAAAATATTGTAAGAAAAACTTGCCACTTTTTTCCTGAATAATTTCATTTTCTTTTTTGTGAGGAATTCTTTTAATTCCAAGTCATCCCCTCAAGAATTTATAGAAGCATTATACAATTATTTAGATATTAAAATGTTTTAATAAATGCAAGATTAATAATGTGGAAACATTATGGATTTCTTTTCAAGAAAATAGTGTAATCTGCCAAAGCACAAATAGACATGTGATTTATGGGATCCGTGACTCACATAAATGTTTATTTAAAAAAAAAAAAAAGCTTAATATTTAGAAAACATAATTTGAACAATAGGTAATATAGAGCATTACTGTCTTTTTTGCATTTTAAGAAATAAAAGTAATGGAACACTGGAAAGGACAAATATTCCAATTTTTGCTAAACAGCAGGAATGTACAGTCTGAGGCTCCAGACAGAATTTTGTTTCATGCAGTTCTTCGAAAATGGCCCAACTGTAATCACAAAATAAATTAAAATAAATGGTTTTCCAATGTTTTGAGTTGGGATACCATGGTGTATGTCTGAAATAGATTTTATATAATTAAAAAAATAAAGAAAAAGCACAAAAAGTTCTGTCCTAATATATGTGTTGAATATAGTGTGCTCTAAGCTCTACTCTGAGCAGCCTTCTGTGCTCTGTAGACTGCTTTTAGCAGTTTCACCTTCCTAAAGAATGTCTACGCTCAAGCTGGTTACAAAAGATCTTTCAACCTTACCCTGTAGATACTAGGCAACAACTGATTCTTACTCCTGTGATGGATGTGAGAGGATGCAGCGCAAATAGTAAAAGTATAGCCTGATGGTGGTTTTGCTTTGGCATGTTGACTACAAAGTGCTAAAGAGATATCTACTGTTTCTCATGCCATTTTTTTTCTTAAAAAGTGTTTGTTTTCCATGACTGCAATTGAAATCTGGATGCTTATGTCACATAGTTGGTCAAAACATAATTTTATTTTCTTTCACTACCCTAGATAACAGATTACTTTGTTTTTGTACTTTGGGCAACTGAAGGGTTACAAGCCAGCCTGCACTTTTGAATTTACTGGACTAAAAATGGAATCAAGTAAAGAAAAACAAATCTTGAAACTATCCTATATGGCACCGAGCAGCAGAAGAGGAGAAAAAGATTTTTGCATTATTTATACCAATATTATGTTTCACTGACTGCCTGGTATTGTGCTCCAGGTACAGTAGTTTTCTCTTCCAGAGACTGGGAAAACTTCCAGAGGAATGCAGCTGGATAACATTTGCCTGTTACCTTCCCCAGAAAAGAATTAGTCACCAAGGACCCTATTCATAAAAAGTAATTGAGGCCATTTCTACAAGAATATTGCATCTTTATAAAGAAAAGAGAAAAAAAAGACATAGCATGTGCTTTTCTTTTCCTCTTTTTTATTTAAAGAATACTTTCCTATGACTAATAGTACAATTTTATTTTAATTATGACTAGACATTTTACATTTAGAAATGATTGAAAAGGGGAGAGTTACGAAGTATTTGGGAACTGAAATATATTTAGATTATATTTAGCCCAAACTTCTATACATGGTCAGGGTTTTAAAGCAGATCATTTCCAGAAAAATATCTATGTCAGTCTGTTCCATAAGACATCTTAAGAATTTACAAATGTATTTTATTGAAACATAAGTTTTTATAAATAATTGGACAGCTTCATCAGGTGCATAGAATTTGTGAAAGGAACTTACATAACATTTGTATAGAGCATCAAACACAAGGTATTTTTGAAATTGCAGAATGAAATCTGCTAGGTTTCTTAAATGAATTGGGTTAAATGTTAAAAGCAACTAGATTTCTATTAAATCCTTCAAGCTGATCAGGATAATGTTTTCAAGTTAGGATTCCAAATAATCTTGAGTAAAGTTTAATGATCTAATGGGTTTTTTTTCAGTCCATAAGATCAATAAATGGATGTGATTGGAATCACATCATTAGCATTCAGATTTGAGTAGAACTTTAGCAGCAATATATACATATATGATTTATGGCAAAGCATGTTTATAGAGCTTTTGTGGTTGAACGCTCATTTAATGTTCTGTGATGTACATTAAATCTTGCCTACTGTTCAATTTGCACAGAGATATGCAGATTTAATCTAGAATATGCATGCCAATTATTTCATGTGAGATATAATATCCAAGGAAACATTTGTTTAACTTCAGGTAGATAGAAAAAATAGGATTTATTTAATGTTGATTTAGCTGCAGTTGCAGAACACAGTGTTGCTCTGTGCATTATGAAGGAATCAACTCATACCAGAGTTTTAGCAGAGAAATACTAACTGCATTTATGTTGTCTGCTTTTGGTATTCTCTGACCAATCACTTTACTAAATATAATACTTTGCTTACAAATGGAAATAAGTTAATATGCTCATGTATTAAGGTTAGGTTGGTGACCATAACTGTATGAGCAAAACCTGCACCCTTTTTAGATGAGTGATGCACGTAAAAAAAGGACTAGATCTTCAATCATATGACTGTACATTTTATCTTGATTTTTTTTAAATTTTCCCATGAATGTGGCAGGATGAAGGAAATAAAATTGAATTGTTTTTATTTATTTGTAAGAATAAAAAAGGAGTTTATTGGATAGGTTAAAAGTAAAAGTTGTAATAATAGTAACAGAAGATAAAATGATGAATAATTATGTGCCACTGTTGAATCTTAGCAATTACATAGATAGAACTACTCCATATTTTTGTTACTTTTAACATTGTTTATTGTTCTATTTTTTTACATCTGTTCTGTTTTATGCCTGCTCTCCTTTTCATTTCCCCCTTTTTTATTATTGTAAGCTGCCTAGAATTTGCTGAGACAGGTGGCAAATGAATTCAACAAATAAAAAAGAAAATCTATCCTTGACCTGATATTTCAGGGCTTCCATCAATGCATTCATTACTACTGTAGCTGAGTCTATCCACCTTGTTCTCTTCTCCTCTTTCCAGCATTAATGCCTTCTCCAGGAAACCAAGTTTTCGCATAATCAAGACTTCACAGAAGTAACATAACCAATTTTGAACCTGGTCATTTGTGCCCTGAGTGAGAACTATGTGTTGATTTGTACGATATCCTTTCATTTCCTTGATAGCCAAAGGAGTCTTCTCCAACATCTAAGTTCAGAAATTCAATACTCTTCTTATCGTGCTTCTTCCAAATCCAAAAAGATAAAATGAGTTGTCAATCATGTCAAAGTAAACTGTAGTATTGCATCTTTTTTTAATCTTCAGTTTTGAATTATTTTAGCAATATTTATGTGGGTTAAAATTGTATTTTAAAAATCTGGAATATACTTCCTATAAGTGATTGTGATTAATCTACTACAATTGGAGAGGTTGGAAGACTTCTCATTCTATAGCATCAACTACGCCCAAACTAAAGCCTCCATTTTCACTGTTATCATTTAGAAAGCTTATTAAGACCTGACTTCTTATACTAGAAATCCAAAAACAATGAAGAAGTACCTGGAATGTTTGCTTGTGCTTTATTCTTGTTGATATTACTACAGACACAACAAATATTAAATTACAGCTGCAAATTCTTTAGCTGGTGTTAACCTTCAAACATGCCTTAGTTCTCTTCCCAACAACCAGGATATTGTAATGTATAAGTGTGGATTCAAGCAATTAGCTTGTTTATAATTTAATTGTAATTTTAAACTGTTTTATATTTATATTTTTTACATTTTTATATTTGCATATTTTATCACATTGTAAACCAATCAGTCACCTCAGACCAAAAGATGGGTAGCAAGTGCATATTTTCCAAGTGTCCAAGGCTTTTTGGCATGATACCCAGTGTGTCTATAAGCACTGAGATCTCCACTATTGTTGTGATTATTTTTATAAATAAAAATAAATAATATATAAACCTAATAAATAAAAATATTTTTTTTTCTTTTTAACCAATTAAACTAAAAAAGGCAGACTAGATCCTTTTCTGCTAGCGGTTTTCCATGTTTCTGTGTTATTATTGATGATAATATAACACACAGAAATGTATTATTTTTTGATATTATTGTTTGTATAGTTTTTGCAAAATTCTTAGTTTTGTTCAGCTGAAGCAGGGTAAAAACAAAGTAATCGTTTTTGGAGACACAGAAGCATAGAACAAAGTAATAATCATTTTTGGAGACATAGAAGCATTCAATTTGCCCATGTAAAACCAAAGCTTTAATCCCATGTAATGCAAAATTTCACAGAAGTTTGTGGAAGCCACTCAGTGTAGGTTATAAGATGGGAAGCTATATAAATCTTGTAAATAAACAAACATTGCTCATAAAATATGGATATGGGATATGCCTATTGAGCATCTCCACATGTGTATAAGCATAATACACACACTTAGCTAATTTGCAGTTTGCATATAAATATATACAAACATACTTCACATTAGAATAATGGAGGAGAATAAGCATTACATCTATGAATTTTTATGTAGAATCAGGTACAGCTAACAAAGAGCTCAGTAAACATCTGTGCAAATGTAGCAAATGATAAAATCAGAGATCAGTAATAAAAATTGAGCATTACTGAAGTAACTTAGTTTACCATCCTAAATACAAGGCAGTAGGTCCTCCTGGACATAATGGTGCTTACTGCTGATGAAATATTCCTATAAATGAGCTATTAAAGCAATAATGTTTTTAAAAGAGATGGTTGAGCTTCAAAACTTGCAAGATATCAATGACTTTTTGCTCTCCTAAGATACTAATAAATTATAGTTACAAAATAATTAACACTTTTCACTGTAGAAGTTAGAATTCAGTTTTCCTAGAATGAAAATGATATTATTTAATGGCATCTTTAGAATGTAAGCTTCTGATGAAGATTTAAAGATTTCTGTCTGCAGAAAAATATTTGGTCCTCTGAACTGAATTTCCCATTTTTGAGACTGGAGTTTTCATGCTGGAGGGCAGGTTTAGTGATCGTTTTCTAACATTATAAAGACATAAAAAAACAGGAATAAATGGACCATTGGGGCAATTAGATTAGCTCGAGCTCCTTCTACATGCAACTGGAGATTATCTAATTGGCCTGTGGCAATAAGTAAGTTACACTGAGTGCTTGAACAAAATGTGTATATGTTTATAACAATAAGCATATTAGGTTTAGTTTTCTTTCTGTGACCCTTTTTATCTCCGGTGAGAAGTTTATTTATGACAAAATATAATAATTATGGTTAATAAATAATTTTAATCAATGCCATTGAATAAACAGCATATTTCTTACCAGGAATCCTTTATATTGATCCTACATGAAACATTAACCTCATTAAAAGCATGCCTTATTCTCCATAGCTTGCCATGAATACTTTGTAGGCATTAACCAATTCCTTGTTGTACTTGCTAATGATGATTTTGTTGATTCCTATTTCAGAAAACAATAGTTAAAAAGCAAAATTTGTTTTTATTATTTACATTTAATTCTCTCCCACCTCTGTTGCAAGGGACTGCCTACACTCCCTTATTTTAATTGTGAATTTGGTGTGAAAAGAATCACATGGAGCTTTATATAGACTATTTTGCTAATTTAGGTAAAGGATAAGAAGCTGCCCTTTCTTGATTTCACATATGGGAATCAATCAACAAGAACTGGGTATGAAAAGAATAAAAATGAATAGTTCGAACAGAGGTGACATGATAGCATTGTTCCAATATCTAAGCAGCTGCCAACAAAGAAGAGGGGGTCAACCTATTATCCAAAGCATCTGAAAGTAGGACAAGAAGCATTGAATGGAAACTAATTAAGGAGAGAAGCAACCTAGAACTAAGGAGAAATTTTCTGACAGTGAGAACAATTAATTAGTGAAATGATTTGCCCCCAGAAGTAGTAAGTGCTTCAATACTGGAGGTTTTTTAAGAAGAGATTGTACAAGCAATTTTCTGAAATGGTATAGGACAGGGGTGTCAAACTCATGTAGTCATGGAGGTGTCACATGACATATCAGGATTATTTTTCCCCTTTGCTAAACCAGGTGGGGGCATAACCAGCATGTGACGCATCAGGCCCATGGGCCAGCAGTTTAACAGCCCAGGTGTAGGGTTTCCTGTCTGAGCAGAGGTCCCTTCCAAACTCTGTTATTCTGTAATGGCTGCTATATACTCTACAACATTTACTTTTCCAACATTTACTTCCTAAGCATCTTTGTCTTTTATGTATTGGTATGATTAGCTCTCTAATGTTTTCGGTAATGGGGGTTACCTATCATTTTATATGCTTAAAAAGATACCCAACAAGGTATGGCCTCCATGTTAAATTTCAGACTGACCTATTTTTTTTTTTCTGTATTGAAATTCTGGTAAAAGGGAAATGATAGGAGAGATTTGTACATGAAACTGCAGGATATATGTATATAGTCCAAGGCATTCAGTAAACTGATCTCAGAGGTTTTAGGCTCAATATGTTTCCAATTGAATTTTGAAGGGAAACCCATGAATTCTATTTAGAATATGTAACATTCTTTCCTAGCCCCTAGCCGTCTCTAGCCCTCCCCACATTCAAAAGCGTCATTCATGTGGTTTAAGAAATAAAGTTCAATAAGATGGCACAAAGTTGTTATAACAGTATAAAACAGTTTTTAAAAAAATTAATTTTCATTTGATTCAAGTTCTTTGAATCTCCTGTTTCCAACTTCTTCTTATGGCTGTTTCCATTAGGGGTTGCCACAGCGAATCACTTGTTTCCACCCAACTCTATCCTCGGCATCCTCTACTCTTTCCCCAATTAACTTCATGTCCTCTTTTAGCACATCTATATATCTCCTCTTTGGCCTTCTTCTTGACCTCTTGCCTGGAAGCTCCATCTCCAACATCCTTCTACCAATATAACCACTCTCCCTCCTCTGCACATTTCCAAACCATCCAATCTGGCCTCTCTGGCCTTATCCCCAAAATAGTTGGCCTGAGCTGTCCCTCTGATGTGTTCATTCCTAATCCTGTCCATCCTGGTCACTCCTAAAGAAAACCTCAACATCCTCATCTCTGCTACCTCCATCTCTGCCTCTTGTCTTTTTCTCACTGCTACAGTCTCTAACCCATATAGCATAGATGGTTTCACTACTGTCTTGTACACCTTTCTTTTGATTCTTGCTGATACTCTTCTGTCACACAACACTCCTGACACCTTTCTCCACCCATTCCAACCTGTCTGCACTCACCTCTTTTCCATACTCCCCATCACTCCCATTTCCAACATATAACTGTCCCGCTTCTTAAAATACTGAACAATAATAATATAACCATTAATGAAGAGATAATTATTGCGATTCATTATGTCCAGACCATAATGTTTTAATCATAAAATTCTAAATTGTGTGGATTGGATATGTTTGCCCGAAGAGCTCCAAATCATTTAGAACCAGCTTTTTAACATGCAGTGACACTTTATTTAACTCAGCCAAAATATAAAAAATATACTCTTAACCTATATGAATATTATACTTTAATATGAATATGAGTCATACAAATTTTCATTTAAAATAATTCTACTAACTTATTGGCATGCATATTTTTTGTATGTGCATGTTTCTTTTCAAAAGAATACCCTATTCATCCAAAAACAGTGGTCTCTGTACTCATCTCTTGCAACATAAGAAGGTTTCTGCCTGCCTGACCTGAAGAAAATTGCTTACTCATTGTAAATAATTATATATCCAGCATCAGTTTCCACAGGCATATGCTACCGGCACTCTCCTACTGGTGTAGTTTCTAAGCAAGGGAAGCTTTATCTTGAGCAGATTAAACTACAGCTTGAAGTGCCATCATGTTTCCCACAGAAAATGAACCAATTTCACAGTATGAAAGTGGCAAAGTGTTTTAGAAACAAGCAATACTACCATCATTACTTTGTAGGATTCCAATAAATAGAAGCCTTCTCTACTGCCAACACATCTGTATTGCTTCAGCATTACTAACTTTAGGCAGTTAAAAAGAAGCATTCATTTGCATTGCATTGAGACTAAGGAATTCCATCACTGGTGTACGCACACACACACACACACACACGAGAGAG
>JAEANM010019342.1:0-12390 GCA_017656035.1 Myanophis thanlyinensis | reverse complement strand
TTCTGGCCCGGCCCCTCTGTCAAATTTTAGAAACTATTGTGGCCCGCGAGTCAAAAAGTTTGCCCACCCCTGTTCTAGAGGCAGAGGAGTTTCTTTAAGTTTCCATTTGGAGGTCATCTTCAGTTGAAATTTTGGATAAATTTGGGCAGATTTTAAAATATTTTTATATACCCGTATCTCATCATCAAGCATTCAGCTCATGGTCTGATAAGTAAAAAAAAAAAAAACACTCATGAATGATTATTGCCTTCAGTTTTTGTAATGTTTTTATTAGAGGGTGCTTAATCATTTCGGAATTATTTTTTTCCTTCTTAACCAGTTCCAGCTGCAGATGTTTGATATCGTTTGTTCCACTTCGTGGGCTAATAGAGATAAGTGCTGTGAACTTCCAGCTTTGGTAAGATGTTGTTTCCCATTAAGAATACTTATTTAGTCATTTGCAATTCAAATATAACTATGTCTGAAAAGAACTGCAAAAGAGGAACATGTAACCAACATCCAGGGCAGTGGTGAAATTCAATTTTTTTTACTACCGGTTCTGTGGGCGTGGCCACAGGATTAAACATTACCAAGCACAGAATTAAACTTCACCAAAGTTACAATGTAATAAGGGGAGAGGCAGTTTCTGTGAGCAAGGCAATAAAGATTAGGCTAGAAACAACTGCCTTATTTACAGGATTAACTCTGTAAAGTTAATCTTTATAGGATTAACTCTGCAAAGTGGGAGAAAAAACAGGAGATTTCTTCTAATAACTGGTTCTTGGAACTGCTTATAATTGTTATCACCAGTTCTATAGAACCGATTTGAACCGGCTGAATTTCACCTCTGATCCAGGGTATCCTAATTTGGAATATACTGAAGATAACACAAATGTTGTTGTTATTGTTGTTGTTGTTGTCAGAGAGATGAAGAAGGCTGCCCTGCCCTTCCACATTCTTGCTCCTGCTCTGAAGTCAACAAAGGATTTCCTGGGCCCCAAGGGCCACCTGTAAGATTTTACTTTATTAGTCTTTCACTAATGTCCCACTTCAAGTACTCCGAGGTGGCCAAGTATCAAATTTTATTGGATAGATTTGAGATCGTAGCTTGGTGAGACAACCTTCTAAAATCTATCTTCTTTGTGGGCTGAGAATTTAACACATTGAATTGAAACAAGGACTATTGTACTACTGTACTACTGTTCCAAGATAGATTTGTATTGAAGAGCAGCTGTCATTCCTCACTAGCTTGGGTGGAAGCCTTTATAAATCTGAAAGGCACTGAGACACAAAGGATGTGATATTTGTGTGCCTCACACATAAGATTTCCTGTTTCTAGATGTTGCTTTAAAATAACAGTAAATATACAGTTGTCAGGGTTCCACACACCATCAGCAATGCAATCAGAACTCCAAAGAAACGAAAGTCCTTAGAATAAGATTTTATTGAAGACATTGTAATGGTACGGTCTGGAAAAATCCTGAATCTGAAATTCCCGGGCTTTCTCCACCCAAGTAAAGTGAAAGTTCCGCCCCACTAATTATCACATGTTAATTTCTCACCAACCCCTTCAAAGACAGTTCCAACGTTCATTTCAGGACCTCCTCTAACAGGTGTCCACAACCCAGAGAAGATTCTGGTGAGAAATATTTTAAAAGAATGCAGAATAGATAACAGCCTCCCAGTCGGTTCTATCAACCTCCACTCCCCCAACTCATCGGCCTTGCTAAAATGTGCCAAACCTAAAAAGTCCAGTGCAATAATTGCAAAAGCACCAAGTAATAAATTTTCAGCACATATGTCTCCTTTTTAGCTTGACAACCTTAAGGCTTCTTTGCTCTTGTTCCATTATTTAGAGTGCTGGAAACTTTCCAGATGTTTATTTACTACTGATGATACTCAAAACTTCAAGCTATTCCATCTTTTTCTCCTCATTTGAAATTTGTTGAAAGAAAAAAGAAATGATGGAATAAATGTAGTACATTGTTGGGCCATCAATCAAACTACTGAATCAAACATTGGGTAGAGCCTTTGTGCATTAATGGCCATGCCTAGAAACATCCTTAGCATTTCTCTCTTCCCTAATATAATATCTTGAAAATATGTTGGATTTGTATTTCATCTACATTGCTTTTAAAGCAGGGATGTCAAACAGGTGGCCACGCACAGGCCGTGCCCATCCCAGCTCCTCAAAGGGGGAAAATGTTGCAATACATCATGTGATGGCAACGTGATGTGGCGAGTTTGACACCCGTGTCTTAGAGCAAGCATAGCCTTAGTAAGTGTCACAAGAATAAGACAGAAATCTCCTGTTGGGCACTTACTCAAGTGTCACTCATCTGCTTAGTTGGCTGGTTTCCAAAATGAAGAGAAGTGCAAAAATGAATCAGAAGTGACATTTTTATAGAAAATTCCCAATTGGCTTTGTGAAGGCCAAATTCCGACTGTGCTTTTCTTAAGAAAAATGGGAATATTTTTAGGGATGGGGAAGAGTTATGGGTGGAATAGTGAACTATGAATTGTGATATTTATTATATTATTATATTAATAGTGAAATATGAATTGTGAGGAAGAGGAGGAGGAGGAAGAGAAGGAAGAGGAGATAATGGTTGATGAATGGCGATGATGCCCTCAGTATCAGTCCAGACTTAGAACCAAACACAGCTACTATGAAACAACAGCATTTTTGAGAGAAAAAGTTATTTTCACTAGTACTGAATTCTGCCTGTTAGAAAAGAAACTGAGTTAAGTTAAAAGATGGCTGTTTGGCTAAAACTCTGAATAGGGACTTTCTTAAGTAGGAGATATAAATATACATTGCAACATTGAACAACTTGTGGCCCAACAGCAGCTGGCTGATCTGTTGGTGGAATCTGACAGCGATGAACACTCAGGGACTGCCCCGGAGGCTGAGGAAGACTCTGGGGGGTGTTCTGAGTCAGAGCAGGGACTAGAGAGGCCTGTCGGCCACCGTGGTGGTGTCTGAGTCAGGGAGCAGTGAGGAAGAACAGAGGGAGGCTGTCCCTGATATGCGTATGCGTAGGGCTGTGAGGAGGAGAGAGCAGCTTCAGAAAAAGGATCACAGAAGAAAATAGGATACAGGTGGCTAATGATTGGCCCCTCCCAGAGAGCTTATAAGTGAGGCAAGGGGAGGGGAATGTTGCAGGATGCAACAGTTTATTCATGTAGCCATATGCAAGGCTTTCGGGCAATCTGTAAGTTGCTATCAAACTTTGGTTTTAATTAAGATAGCATTTTGGGCTTTCAGCCAGGGGGTTGCTTATCTCCGCATTAGTTGTGGCATACAGCCAGATATGCCTTCGTGTGTATGAAGACCTGAACCAGAACAGGACTTACTTTATTTCTTTTAATCTTAAATGTGTTTTATAGGGAGGTCCAGGACTCCGAGGTCCGAAAGGCAGCCGTGGTGATGATGGCCCAAAGGTAACTGGCCAATGCGGCTTCCTTCTGTGTATATCTGAGCCCACATAATGATTTCATTGTCTATGTAGAATGTGACCTACATTTTGTTATCTTTTTAAAAAAAAATATTGGGAGAAGAACAATTTTGGGAGGGAAAAACCAGGAACATTGCTATAAGGACAAGGATTTCTATAGAATGGGTGGAAATCGTGGCATTCTTCTCTTATTCCTAATTCAGCTCTATTAATTTCTACATCTGAGTTAGAGCTTTACAAAGAAGTTTCTTTCTTAAACTTTCTCCATCATGTTAAATCACATGATGATGTGATTTAACTTGGCACCAAAGTGGTGTGAAAGGTTTCGGGTATGCCAGTCTTTTTGTGATGTGTTGTTTTTATGCAATTCCTACAACCTATATATCCACCCATCAACACAAAACTACACTTGCACAAGGCTTGGAGTGTCCAGTAGATTGCACCACCAAAACTATCTGAAAGTGAACAATGTAATTTTGGCAAATGCTCTTCACCCTACACACACATACAGACACACACACACACACACCCCACATGTAGGATAATAAGGCTAGGAATGGAATCGCAAATAAGGTAAAAATAAGTCTAGTCACATGGTGACCCCATCACATCTTACAACCATAGTCTCAGTTACGGTTGTAAATTGAGGACTACCTGTACAGTTTTCTCATTATTTTTATATTGTGTTTTGTAAACATTTCTGAGTCGCATTACCATAAAAAGCTGGAGAAAATATATTAAGTAAATAGTAAATAAAGTGTGTACTGCTACATTTTGAACGTAGTTTTTGTGATGATCTTCTAGGGACCTGATGGACCTCGAGGTGAAATTGGTCCTTCAGGCCCTCAAGGGCCTCCTGGACCACAGGGGCCAAGCGGACTTTCAATTGAAGGACCTCCGGTAGGTTTATTATTATGCTTGAGCAGGGGGTTGGACTAGATGACCTCCAGGATCTGTTCCAACTCTGTTATTCTGTTAGATACTCTTGTCCAGTTGCTAAAGAACACAAGCATCTACTAAACTACTAACTATTAAACTGATTTAGATGATCCAATAGTGGTCCTCCTTTTTTATGTAGTTTCAACCACTGCAATGACAGCCTAGGGGATGTTTATAAAAAGCTTGATCTAGACCCGTGGCGGTGAACCTATGGAACGTGTGTAGGAAGCAGCACCCAGAACCATCCCGCGTACCACCTGCAGCCCTGCAGGCTTCTTGTCCACGTTCCTGTGCACAGATGTGCATTGGCCAGCTGGCTTTTGCGTGCACAGAGCAATGTCCCTGAGCATATGCATGCTCTGAGAGCCGAACATCCAGTTTCCAATTTGTGCATGTGTGCCGGCCGGCTATTCGTTGTGCATGCATGCAGGCCAGGAACCAGAAGCCCAGATGGATGGTGTACATGTGCGTGCCGGAAACTGGACATTCGGCTGTCGGAGCATGCATGCGTACTGGGATGTTGCTCTTCCAGGTTTTGGCACTCCCGTGCATGGGAAGGCCAGTAAGGCTGCGCGGTCCAGGTGAGCCAGTTTTGCATGCTACTTCCAGCATGCAGGCTAATATACGGTGACATACAAGATTTGCAACCACTGATCTAGACAAAGTAGTATCAAAAGTAGCATCATAAACAGTATCATAATATAATAAAGGTAAGAAAAATATGTTTTGTGATTCTCCTCTTCTTATTTTTCTTTATAATTTTAGCTGCTATATCAGCAGATGGTTTTCTTCTCTCCATCCCTCTAGGCCAGATATGGAGACACAGATAATGGGAAGGTGGTGGCAGAAAGGAGCAAAAGAAAACCAACTTTGTGGTTAAAAGTCTGCTTGTGTAATGGATGTAATCTATAATCGGCCGATCAACTGTAGATCAAAACAAGCTAAAATTGCAAAAACAATCAGATGCCCTGGTTTAAGGATTTAATTAAGGGCTATCCCACCCTTTCTTCCATAGTTGAAAATGTTCTTAACATATTCCTTTTTTCCCCCTTCTCCAGAAAGAAATTGTCAATCAATCGTTTTGTCTGGATGAGAAAAAAGGAGGGCAGTGCAATAAATAATAAAGGTCATTTATTCATTTTCAGGGACCAACCGGAGAAAAAGGAGAAAGGGGAGAAATTGGGCGTCCAGGTCTTCAGGTAACTATTGGTCTATGCTGGTCTAGAATGGAGTTACTGCAGCTACTCAGTTGTTAGATATTTCTGAGCTGCATTGTTATTATTTAGTTATTAAATTTATATAATGTATATAATGTGATCCATCACACTATCTAGAACAGAGGTGTCAAACTCAAGGCCCATGGGCCAAATCTGGCCCACGGGTGCTTAGATCCGCGGCGCTAGGGATTTGAACCACTGAACATCCAACCTTTCGGATACGTCTGACTTTTCTGATCAACAAGCTCAGCATCTTATCCCTTTGTAAGGGTGGCTTACAAAGCAATAAAAATCAAAATATAAAAGTTATAAATATAGGAACAGTTATGATTGCAAGAATTAAATTGCCCCAAAATCACAGAGCAGAGATAGTGCCTTGTTCTGTCATTGCACCAGCTATCTCCAGCCTAAAGCATCTCCATCTTGACCCATGCCAATTGCCAGAGCCAGGTCCTAAGTCCCTTCCAGAAGACCAGGAGAAGTGAGGGCAGACCACTTCTGTGGGCATGATGGCTGATGGGGTCTGCAGTAGGACTCTTGTACCAGAACATGTAGAATGAACCAATCCCATTGGGGGCAGGATGGTTCTTCAGGTATTTGGACCACTGCCATAAAGAGGTGTATAGGTGATCGCCAACATCTTGAATTACAGATCAACAATCACTGCAGCTTGTGTAACAGTGGTGTTATAGGTGCTATATATCTGCACCAGGGCATTCTGAACCAATTATAGTTTCCAAATGCTCTTCAACGGTAAAGATCTGTAGAGATTCTCAGTCATCCAGGTCATAATTGTCCCAAAGGTGCTTTTTCAAGAGGCAGCTGGACTTTCTTGGGGTTTTTTTGGAAGACATTTCGCTTTTCATCCAAGAAGCTTCCATTCCCCACTGTCCTGTCAGAGCTGAAGAAGCTTCTTGGATGAGAAGTAAAACCTCTTCAAAGAAAAAACAAGAAAGTCCAGTTGCCTCCTGAAAAAGCACCTTTGGGATTATTCAAAGGTAGCTCCATGTAGAGCACATTGCAGTAATCCAGATGAGAGATGACCATGTATGAGTGACTGAGCACGATTAATAATCTTTTGCTAACAGAGGAATTAAGAATAGTTTTTCTATGAATTTTGTTCCTGTCCGATGTGTTGGTGGCTACCAATTAGAAACTGGAGAATGTTGGGGAGGATTGGACTCTAAATTCTTAATCTTGATGGCATTATTCTTAGGGCTGTATAAATTAAATTTCAAATGAAGAACAACAGGTGACTTTGGGGTTTGTCACCCTCCTGTGCATGTTTCTTGGTCAGCTTTATGAATGTGTTTTTATTCATGGGTAGATCTGTTACTATAAGTACTTTACTCTAGTGCTCTCTGCATCCAATGTGCAGGAAGTGTACCACCATTTGGCTCAAGGTACTTGAGAGCATTGACCAGGGGCAACCAGTAATTGCACATCTGTCTATTGGAAATTAGAATGCCAAACTGAATGAAACCCAACCTGACATGGGTTGTGCAGTTGGATTTTATTATTTTATTTTATTTATCTGCCCTTTTTTCGGTACGGTATCATCAGATGTCTTTGTACAACATGTGGATTTTTATGCATGATTGTTTGGTGGCTGTAATACACCAAGCCCGCTCCGTTACTTTAACTGGGTTTTAAATTGTTTATATGTATGATTTTACTTGGCTGTGCACCACCCCGAGTCCTTCGGGAGAGGGGGCGGTATAAAAATTTTGATAAAATAAATAAATAAAATAAAAATAATGTCAGGCATGAACAACCAGTAGTAGTTTTGTTTCTTAAGCCTATTCACAGGAATTTTCTCAGACTGAGGGTTTGTACCTGGGTAAGACTCGACATGGTTCAATGGCATTCAAAGTGGGGGAAAGGCATCTACCTTTTGTGCCCATGTAGGGATTCCAAATTAATTCCCTGTTTGACTCCTGCCTTGGCTCTCTTGAGCAATTAAACAGCAAATCCTGTCAGATTCAGGTAGGCTCAGAGGTGAAATTCAGCCAGTTCCCACTGGTTCTATAGAACCGGTTATTAGAAGAAATCTCCTTTTGTTTTTTTCCCCCACTTTGCAGGGTTAATCCTGTAAATAAGGCAGTTGTTTCTAGCCTAATCTTTATTGCCTTGCTCACAGAAACTGCCTCTCCCCTTATTACACTGCAACTTTGGTGAAGTTTAATTCTGTGCTTGGTGATGTTTAATCCTGTGGCCATGCCCACAGACCCGGTAATAAAAAAAAATTGAATTTCACCACTGGGTAGGCTCAAGAATTGGGTCCTCTCATGCCAACATCTCCTCTGTCCTCCAGGTTGGGGATTTTCTACCTTTTGCTTGTGACAGATCCTCAGTGTTGCAAGAAGGGAGCTTTGGAACTAGAGATGGAAGGTATATCTGAGTTGGCACCATAGCAGGTGTCAGGCAAGGGCTGAATTTTACGACTGAATCTGACAGTTGTAACGGTATGGAGAATATGTTCCAAAGTTCCAAGACTAAGCTAGTTCTGGGTTGCTGGGGACTCCGTAACAAAGGGTCACCATATTCTTCTCTGCCGAAAGCAATTGCATGCCGTGTTACCTGCTCAGTTCTTTGGTGAGAATGTTGATAATGTCTCCCCATTTACACCTGTGATGTTCCTGCAAGCTGCAAGAAACTGAAGGAAACATCAGTTCTGACATTTGGTTCCAAAGTAATTGGTTTGATTCTCCCTCAGAACGTTTATCTGAAGCTTCATGGCTCAATAAAAGTTACAAGTGGACAGTGCAATGCCATTAATCAGTCGACATTTGTGTGTTCCTTTTAGAAATAAGGATAAGTCAATTTACACGATTACTGTTGCTGTTATTAGCAGAAATGTGAATTTAAGTGTATAATTTGACTCTTTCTTGGATGTTCCTCAGGGTATTCCAGGACCAACGGGCTCACCAGGACGAGATGGAAGCCAAGGCCCAAGGGTAATATGAAAGAATTAATAGTAACCATCCAACTATTTCAGTTTGCTCTGCTCCTCCAAGGTTTAATTTTACATAGAGTAAATGACTCTTACTAGGATGAGTTCACATTCTATATTTCAATGCTATACCCCAGTAATCAAAACACAATTCCTGTGTTAAGTCCAATTCAATCCTTTATTGTCAATGCACAACATGTGTGCAGCAAAATTGAGTATATAGTACAATACAAGACCCAAAGAAAGAAACCATGTTCTCATTTAGCATGACAACATCAGCCTGGTTTAGACAACTTCCTAGGAGTTGGATTCTCACAACCTGTTGAATTCCAAAAAATCAAAGTCCATTTTAACTTAGTCTAAGCATGTTGTACATAAGCAATCCTACAGACCCTTTATTCTTCTCTACCAACAGAAAATTCTGATTTAGAAGTTTAGATGCTTCCCAATGAATCCTGGTGAGGGAAGTACACAGGGTGGCTGACAGATGTGGATTCTTAGGCAAAGGCTCAGAATAAAAACATATCTTAGTTTTCCTTAAAGGGGACCTGCAAAGAACTGCTACAAATGTCAATTCAATTCGCCAAATTTATTCATGAGATTGACTGCAAAAGGTTAATTTTGGTTGAGATTACTACATTGGAGTGCAGTCATTTTTTCACAGGCAATTTTTTATTTTTTAATGTCTGAGATGGATGTACTGTACTTTCCAGATGTTTGGAACGTAGAGGCTGGAAAAAAGGGATTACCATCTCTTCCTTCTGCTGAAGCAGAGTCCCAATGTTTTTCCTCCCACTCCAGCAAATATTTTGAAATGAATTCCTGCCTTCCTTTCTCTACAGCATCTGGTGGTGATGCCTGAAGCAAATCACTCCACTTCATCGATGGCCTGTTTGTGTTCATGATATTGTTGTTGGGGATCTTGTTCATCCTTAGCAGGGAGCAAATGCTATTATCCAAGCTGAATGCAGCTTTTATCTGTGTAGACATGAGTAGAATTGCACTATAAATATTTACTCCAAAGGAAGATTCGCTTTGGTCTAAATATATCACAGTCTTCTTTATGTTATCCAGATGTCTGGGAGTACAATTTTAGAACTGTCAGTCAGGATGTACATCCATGTGGTATATACCACATTCTCTCAATGAGCTTTGTGTTTTATTCTTGGATTCTTTTAAAATTTACATTTGCATTTTCTTCAAATGTTCTGGAGAAGGCATTTGTGGATGGACTAGATCAGGGACCCCCCCAACCTGTGGGCTGCAGCCCACTAGTGGGCCATGAACAGGTTTGCAACAGGGTCAAGGAAATAGCTGGCGAGTGCGCATGGGCATACTCTCACTTGTGTATACAGCGGGTGTTAGGAATGTAACTCTAACACTAGTTGGGTAGGCAATATATAAACCAGGATTGTCACTCTAAAGTGTACTATTACTTTAAGTGCAATTGACTGCTAATTACCCAAGCGGCAATAAGAACAAGCAAGACTCACTTGTGAGAGTGGGTTTCTGAGTGTGGCTTTCTGGCAGGTGGTTTTCTGGAAGTGGGTTATTTGGAGTGGGTTGTTGGTTTCTGGAGTTTGTATTTGTAGCTGTATACTGTGTTAACATACCAAATTACTCTAAAAACGCTCCGTTGTGTACTCGTTCTCCTAACGCAGGGGCCGGGAACCTTTTTGACTCAGAGAGCCATGAAAGCAAAAATTTGGAAATTTATTTCAGTAAGAGCCATATAATAAATCCAAAATGGCAGCCGCCACTTTGCCCTCTTCCAAAATGGCGGCTGCGGCATCGCTCACCCACAAAGGTTACCGGCCAGCGAGGGAGGCTGCTTTGAACACACGTGGCCTCCAAAATGGTGCTGTCTCCCGTACAGGGTCCCCAGGTTGTCTGAAATAGTTACTGGGGCCAGAGACGGCGTTTACAGCTTCCTCGTGTGTCATCCAAAATGGCAGCCGCCACTCTGCCCATTTTCAAAATGGCGGCCGCGATGTCGCTTGCCCACAAGGGCTTCCGGTGACGAGACTTGTTTTTTCTGCGAGCCAGATGAAATTCTCAAAAGAGCCACACCTGGCTTGCGAGCCATAGGTTCCCGACCCCTGTCCTAATGGAGGACTATACTCCTTAACAGCGGGTGAATATGTGCGCATGCACTCCATTTAAGTGAGTGGCAGGCACTCTCACAGGGACTCATCCCTCCTTTCCCCCCTCCCCCGCCGGTCCGCAAAGCCAGAAACATTGGGGAACTCTTAACTAGATAAATCAGGAGCTAAGGACTGAAGATGTGTCATTAAAGGTTGTCCGAAGGTATAAAAAAACCTTTGGCTTATACTTCAACCTTGTTAATTTCTTTGAGAAGAGCTGCTATGGAGAGTCTGGTTGAAGATATAATAGCTACTGGCAGAGTTTAATAATTCTTGCTCTGAGAAACTGTGGATGGAGTGTTTGCTATGAAGAAATGGGCGATAGATGAACAAGGCTGAAAGGAGAATGTTGAAAACAACAGGCAATTCATTTCTATAGGCTTTTCTATCACGTCCCATTCTTTTCCCGCTCACCCCCCCCATTGAACTGTTAATGAATCTTTATACATTGTATTATTTCAATGCAGTAATTTTTATGCAACATCATTATACATTATAATGATGTAATGTAATATAATTATAAATTATGACTATTCTATTATTCACAAAGCTGAAAGAACTTAAAATAAGAAGAAAAGAGTAACCATTCTTATCAATACTATAAGTATTTTAGGATGTCAAGATTGCAAGCGTAAAATTATGTCATTTGTCATCCAAAAATTGAGCGTAACATAAAAAAAGGACCACTGCATGTCATATTGAAGTAGTGATGTGACAATAGTTTTGGTCTGAAATGAATGATTTAATATTCAGATCTCAATTGTATTATTATTGAGCTGTGGTGGCGTAGTGGTTAGAAAGCAGTATTGCAGGCAAACTCTGCCCACTGTCAGAAGCTCAGTCTTGACCAGCTCAAGGACTCAGCCTTTCATCCTTCCGAGGTTGGCACAATGAGGACCCAGATTGTTGGAGGCCAATATGCTGACTCTGTAAAATCACTTAGAGCAATATTTCTCAACCTTGGTGACTTTAAGATGTTTGGACTTCAACTCCCAGAATTCCCCAGCCAGCTTTGCTGGCTAGGGAATTCAGGGAATTGAAGTCCAAACATCTTAAAGTCGCCAAGGTTGAGAAACACTGCTTTAAAGGGTTTCCTTTACTCAAATTTCTGAGGTAAAAGCCCAGGTTGGGATGGGGTGACCTGAAGTCTGTCTTAGGAAACAAATTCCAAGCTCAGGAAATAACTTCTGTGCTGAATGCAGCAGTGCTGCCTTTCGTTCTGATTTTCTAAAGATGAACAGGAAGGTAGAAAACAGAACCTACAAATGTCTCTTCAATCCACAAAGCCGTTTGGAGGCAGCTGCCATTGAGCCAGTTTGCCAGCAAAATCAGAGCAGAAGAATCAACAAAAGTTTTCCTTAACCTACAGTGAAGTTACAGCAGCTCTAATGTGCACCCCCAAAGCAGCCAGTCTTTATGCAAGGCTATAATTATGGTTTGTTCCCCAATGCAATGTGTAAACCCGGTCATTGCCTTTTCATTAGTGACTACAATTTCTTACAATCAATTTACTTACGGGACCGCTTGTTGCCACCGGCAACCTCCAGCCAACCAGTGCGCTCCCACAGGGTTCCCTCCTCGGGGTTCCATCGTTGGGACGATGTCTGACAACCCCGAGAGTTCGGGCCTTCTCTGTGGCGGCCCCCTCCCTGTGGAACAAACTTCCCCTGGAGATCCGCACTATTACGGATCTCCAGGCT
>JAEANM010019341.1:0-12391 GCA_017656035.1 Myanophis thanlyinensis | reverse complement strand
TCGCATCCTATTCTGGCCTGGCCCCTCTGTCAAATTTTAGAAACCATTGTGGCCCGTGAGTCAAAAAGTTTGCCCACTTCTGATCTAAATCGTATTACCCATGATCTTAAAATGTAGATCTATTGCTATTGTCTTTTTATCAGATAGTGCCAGTATCTGTTTTCATGTGATATTTCTTTTGAACAAGATACTGGGTTTAGAACAACAGTTTTCTAGGCTTTAAGTCAGTATTTATAACATGATAACCTTAACTTGCACCTAGAAGGGCACATGCAAACAAATGTATATTTTGTGTATGATAAATGTTGTAATCACTTTGTGCTGAAATTGAATGTATGCTATTCAACAACTTTATGATAGCAGCAGCAGTGACAATTAGATTAATAATCACTTTTTCACAATCACTCTTTCATTTACAATAATGTAAATTTTTCAGGGAAGTAAATTGTTATATTTATTGGGGTCCGTTTATTAAATCTTGCAGGAAAGAATGATTACACACTTTGAAAGGTCCAAAATGGAATGAAAGATGAAACGACTTGCAGCAGAAGCTGTCTTACTGTTTGAAAAAGGAAGAAACTTTTTCTATCTTGCAATGTTCCAGTGCTGCTTTCTCTGATATGTTCCAAGAATTTTGGAACCACTGATTATTATCAGAGAGAATTTTTTTGTGAAGTCAGCATGGAGGGAATTTCAGTCATGAAAAGATTTGCATTTGCACTGTTTGCTGCCAGTGTGCTATTTAAACTATGGAAATGTCTTTTATTGCAACAAATTATTTAAAATTTTTTAAGTTAAATCATTTAACAATTGACAGAGCAACTTTTAATTCAATACTAGATCTAAATCCCATGATTTAACTATAAGGGGGTGGGAGAAAATGAGAAGTTTCTTCGAGCCGGTAAGGATGAACCATGTGTAGACATTTCTTCAAACAAGCCAAAAGTGACCTCTGCTTGTAGATAATTTCCAGCATGGTGTATTCAGTAAGATGTTGCACTTAACTCTAGTATCCACTACTTGAGACTATAAATGGGGGTGGGTGAGTCAATTCCTATCTCCATCTACTTTTCTTGGAGGACTTGATACCATCAGAGCTGACAGAAACATTATCCCATCTGTAAATCTGCTTTGCATACAAAAACATGTATGCAGCACCCTGTCATGTGTGAGAAATCTGTGAATCAGGATCAGTGCCTTTTCTCTTAGAAGCAGTAGCTATTGTGTGAAGATTCTGCTATCTGGTTAGGAAAATAGGAGTTTTTGAAGGAAAACTTTTGCTTATGGAAAACTCCAATGGAAGTATTTGGGAGAAATTATGATGCTTAATATTTTTTAGCAAAATTAAGTGCACTTTTTTCATTCCACAGCATAGAAAAATATTTTCAATTTAATGTATTTAAAAGCAATTATTACTTAATCCCAAGTTTGTTGCTATCTCATTGCTGGCAATGAGACCTGAGCATGAGCAGTTAACCATTTGAATTGGAACAATAATCGAATGAAAACACCATTGAACATCGTAGCACTTACCAACTATCCCTATTGCCATGTTAGAATTATTTATGCTAGGTTTATTGAGCCCCAAAAGATTTGAGCCACTGATTCATAAGGTCAACCTATCAGCCATGAATTGTGGTACTGTAATTTGTCAAAATCCTTTTTGATTTGAAATTACTTGTGAATGTCCAACTCCAGTTGGGCTATATTTGACATTAAATTGTTACATTTACTTTAAATTGTTACATTTATTTGATTAAACTGTGCTAAATTTGCTTGGGTGAGATCTTTGTAAAAAGTAGTCATATATGGAAAGTATTTTGTTTTACAATCCTTAAGTGGCATTCCTGGTTGCTTCCAGTGCTCCTGTTGGTGTAGTGGGGCTGAAATCCCACCCCAAAACACCAGCTTTTTAACACTTGTGAAGTACCAGTCTTCTGAGGTCAATGAGATATTTAAAATATCGACTTACAGCCACCTGTTCACTGCTTCTAGGTAAAACCATAGCCAAGGCTTACAGAAGAAGAGATCTTTCTGAGCCGTTTCTTCAAATCTGGAGCTGGCTGTGCTGCACAATAAAAATGCAGACTATAATGTGGCAGCTCAGTCCTCAAGTCACTTTAACCAAAGGCCAGAAGGATCTTGTTACAATACAGTATAGTAGCTTCATTACCTTCCGCAGTTCTTCTACATCCTACCTCCCTTCCAACTATTATCTACACCAAGATACATTTTTAACACTTGTATAATTATATTTAGATACTTGAGAGGTTTTTTTTAAAGAGGCTATCAAGAAACCTGGCCGTTACTGGGTGGATAAACAAGTCTTGCAACAGAAACAGATTCAGGTTAACCTAATGACAAATACTCTTCTGGAATAATTTATGCAAGTATATGTGCTGGACCGTTCCTTCCAGTTGCCTAGAGAAGTGGGAAAGAAGGTAGTTTTTTTAACCTTGAAATTGTGTTTTTCTAAGTTTAGTGCCAAAACATGAGTCCTAGAGATATTTGCTATAGTCATTTCTTCTGGAAAAACTGGAATTGGGTTTTCACATGGAATTTACTACTGGGTTAATTCTGCTTCCCAGATGTGTTTTGGTTGTACTTGCATTGTATTTAAGTGGTTTGTAAATAGGGTGTCCTCTGTCTTACAGGAACTTTTTCATTTGATTCAGTCTAAATTAGCAGATTTATGTTCTGTATAATAAAATTATTTTTGCCTTTAAACACTGAAATGACTAAGTGTGTCTTTCTGATATATTTTATTTGAAGTTTCTTATTTTTGATGGCAAAATGTGAGGGACAGACCAGGGGTTCAGATACAGTGGCAGCTTCTGCATTCTAATATATCTGTCATTGTTTGGATGAGTCAAAAGACTGAGGGCAAAGGAGCTTACACATTGCTCATCAATCATTTGTGTTTTTTTATTCCTGAATGCAGCCATTAACCATTTAGAGTTTGAAATGTAACCTGAGACAAAGCCAAAGAAGCGCTGTTGTCTTAGGACTATGTTGTCTTTTAAAGTGTTAGGCAATTTCAGATTTAATGTATATTAAGGTGTATGCTGAATACAAGAATGACCTTAAGTTCATGAAGAATTTTATTTAGAAAATTTATATTGCCACCTACTTACACATGGCAACTTAAGGCAGCTTACAAGGACATAAAAACACAATATAAAAGAAAGAAAAATAATAAAGAAAAATAAAACAATAAATTTAAATTACCGGTATTGTATTTAACAAAGTGTGAGAGGTGTAACGTTAAAAGAATTTAACCATGGAGACTGATAACTTGCTATTGTAATTACATTTAAAGAAAATCCAAACACTGCAGTTTTTTTTAGAGATTAGCACATTACTTTTTTTTAACCTTTTAAAATTCAGAACAAAAAGCCAGCAATCTAGATGTATTAGGCAAGATGGGCGGCATATAAGTCAAAAGAAAAAATAAATAAGACTTTGAAAAATATTCCATACTTGCAGCATGCACCTTGGACCATAAAGTGATGCTAAAGAAAATAAGGTGTTATGCCAGGTAAATTTAATGAGGGAAGTTGAATACGGTATTTAGGATTGTTGCCTTGAACAAACCAAAGAACTCCAGTGTAACCGTTTTGTAGCTAAATGAAGCAATTCAATTCAATCCTTTATTGTCAATATGTGTGCAGCGAAATTGAGTGAGCCTCCATCAGTACAATCACACAAAGCACAGAAACACAGAATACATTCAGATACAGAATAGGTCTCCAGACTTATAAACAAATCCCTAACCCCAGGAAATGCCAGGGCTGGCACATTTCCACATACATACATACATACACAGAGGAGAAAAAAAAGGCAGACAAGTTATTACAGTATGAACGAGGCAACTGGACTTTTTGTTTTTTCTTTGAAGGCGTTTTGCGAACTGTCTTCAAAGAAAAATCAGAAAGTCAAGTTGCCTCTTGAAAAAGCACCTTTGGGACAACCATGACCTGGATGGCTGAGAATCTCCAGAGACAGTTCAGCATGAAGAAATACATTGCTTTATGATCCACCCACATCCGCGGATGAGTTATAAAGGATTCCCTGCAATACAGTTGCAGGAATGAATTGTACGGACACGGCGCTACCTCTACAACAAACACACAAACGACAGTAACGCAGGACAGAAAGGCAACGGGCTTAAATGTTGAAAAGGTTTCTTGGGAGAAGACGCCCATTCAGATCACGCAGGTGTGCACGCCATCCATCCTACGATATATGCGCTTTTGCGCTTCAGAGTTGCCGGTCGCCTTTGGCTTCAGATTCCTTCAGACCCTCGACCTCCCCCCCCCCTCAATTTCTCCTCAACGCCTGCTTTGTCCCCCAAGACAGGCTCCACCGAAAAAACACTCCAAAACTCTACGGCTGGAACCGGAGCGGCACTATTTGGTCCGCCAACTGGAGGCCGCTCTCGCCGAAAGTATCCAGCAACCAGGGGGCTGAAAAAAAAAAAAAAAAACCCGGCCTGCGCGGCGTGCTCATAGGCGGAGCCTGGCTACGGAAGTGAAGAGCAACCCGGAAACGTTGCAGCGGCCCAGCCTCGGCTTTTGTGGCTGGGGGTTGTTGGTACAATCGTCGCTTGGGCCCTCTTTGGTGGCCCTGGGGCAACGGCCCGTCGTTTCTGAGGAGAAGCGGCCGAGGCTAGGTTGTCGCCGTCATGCACGACGCCTTCGAGCCGGTGATGATCCTGGAAAAACTGCCGCTGCAGATCGACTGCTTGGCGGCTTGGGGTGAGTTGCAGGGGCGCCCCTCCGGATTCGCCCCCCCCCCGCTTGTCCCCGCTCATATTTCAGTGACGTTGTGTGTCGAGAGTCACAACCACAAAGTCTTGTACAGGGGTCCGTTTTCTATTGCCCCCCTCTTGTAATGTTGAGCGAACTAATAGATGTCCCAGTACGGGCAACATCTTGCCAATTTCCTCGCGCGTTGATAGATGATGCCGGGACAACCTGAGCGCTTTGCATGTTGTGATTTTTAAATGTGACCCTCAGGTGAGTCATGAGAAGGAAAAAAGCCTTGCCTGCCTGCCCGCTGGCAGGGCCGATGTGGGTCTAGAAAGGGAAAGTTAGATGAGTTGAGATGTTTCTCGGTTTCTATTTCATAAGGTTGCTGTTGTGAGGGGTTCAGGAGAGGAATGTCCATGTTGTCTTATTGGGGTACTTGGAGAAAAAGGACATTTGCATTTAATAAATGATCACCAATGCCAAATTCCCCTGTGTCTTCTGGTTTAACTGCATTTATTTTAATAAAGTCTGATGAGATATTTGGCTCCTAGCTGGTATTTTCTTCCTCTCTGGGAATAGTGAAATTCCCAGAAATTTCAAATTTCAAGTATTGTACTGTAGAACGCTCTTGGATGACCCAAAATGTTTGATTATAAAAAAACCACAGTAAAGTTCATTTATAAAGCCATGAAGAGGTCTGTCATATTTAGTTCGGGAATAAGGTTCTGCACACATTTTCCTGGAAATAAAGGCAATTAGACCAGGTAATATGGTTAGGATAAATTT
The DNA here is from genome assembly GCA_017656035.1 of Myanophis thanlyinensis. NCBI lineage: Eukaryota > Metazoa > Chordata > Lepidosauria > Squamata > Homalopsidae > Myanophis > Myanophis thanlyinensis. The sequence continues at coordinate 6,854 of JAEANM010019341.1, read as the reverse complement.
GGCCTTAGAAAATAAGTTTAGTTGAAAATTATTTTTATAGAAATATTTGTAAACCTCTGAATTTCTTAGGAAAAAAATTGAATATTGCTGGTGCAAATTAAATGTTTTCTCATTTGTAGAAGAATGGCTCCTAGTTGGGACTAAACAAGGACACCTTCTACTTTACAGAATTAGAAAAGAAACTGGTAAGTTTGTAGTTGATTTATCATCGTTTTGCATATTAACATATAGTAACAACTGAGGATAGTTGAGAGCCATCTGTGACTTCATTGTATTTTAGGGTAGATTCATACAAGATAGGCCTTGTACATGGTTAGAATATCTTCCTAGAACCAGAAATTTGTTTTAGCCTTATGCTATCTGGGTTTACGTATTGTGCTAATTTTTATTTTAGGTTTAGTGTGTTACATAAATCCAGGCATTTTGCTTTGCAAATTGTGGTTTGTGCTATTGTACTATGTGTGAACCATTCCAGTTACAGCTTATTTGAGACTTAATATTATTTATAATCCAATCACTGTGTATAAAACTTACATGATAAAGAGTTATTGGCTGACCTGAAATAGCCTATGTTCCTTGTATCATGTTTAATTCTATGCAAAATTTCATTATATTTTATAATTAGGCATAACATATTTAAAAAAGTCAGTCAGATTCATACTTGATTCTTTTGCCTTTGAAACTAGTCTGTAAAACATGAATTGGAATAGAAACATGTATGAATTATGGTTGTAAAAAGGATTGTTAACTCAACAATTCATCAGGGCTAGTTGAATTAGATCTTCATTATATGATCATGGTTGATTTGGGTCAATCCTGTCTATATAAATCTCATAAACTTGGGAATCCCCCTCATCACAGTAATATTCTTATCTCAGAGACAATAAATGTTATCTCTGTAAAAAGTAATGTTTAAAGTCTGACAGCCTGAAAAGGCTGCAAAACCATTTCTCAATTTCTGGGACTCCATGAATTCACAGAAAAAGAGATTGTCTTAAAATGAAAATTAATAGTGGAATCTTCCTAATAGTTGGATAGTCAGTAGTGATTTTCTGATAAGTGGATATGCTGTAAGGTGCAGTACAATTTTTGCAATCTTCAAATGAAGTTGTGAGACTTGCACCTCTTCTAATCTCAGTTCAGAAGTTTGTATGCCATTATTCCTTCACTGATAAATGCAGGTTGATTAAATACTTAGTTTAAAATATGACTTATCTAAATCCATATATTGTTTGATAGGCTGCAACAGGTTTGAAGTCACATTAGAAAAATCAAACAAGAACTTCTCCAAGAAGATTCAGCAGGTAGGTGTGGCAAATTCAGATACAGGTAAAGATTGTGAATTTCTGTGAAACCTAGGCTTTGTTGGTTGTTGGGATTGGAAATGGCTGTACAATTGCCTATGGCTTCTAGAATATTTTAATTATTTTTATATTAGACGTATGTTATTATTATGGGTGGTAAGTGTGTTTGTGATTGCTGTCCCATAATAAGAAATGTGCTTATTCTTGTGTTTGTTATGTGATATAAACAACCTGGTTAAATGAAAAATAATTTGCTTGGGGAGAAGTCAGGCTAGATAGGATTTATTGACCATCTAAATGACAAATTACATGTAGTCCTCGACTTACAACCACAATTGAGTCCAACATTTATGTTGCTAAGTGAGACATTTATTAAGTGACTTTTGCTCCATTTTACAACCTTTTTGCCAAGTTGTTAAGCGTATCATTGTGGTTGGTAAGTTAGCAACACAGTTGTTAAGTGAATCTGGCTTCCCATTGACTTTGCTTGTCAGAAAGTCGCAAAAGGGGATCACATGGCCTCAGGACATTGCAGCTGTCATAAATATGTTGCTCAGCATCGGAATTTTGATCCCCTTTGACCAAGGGGATGTTGCAGTGGTTATAAGTGTGAAAAACAGTGCTAGGTCACTTTTGTCAATGTCATTTGACATTGAACTGTCACTAAATGAACGATTAAAATCCAAGGACTACCTATAGTTTATTTTCATCAGATATTGCATAATTTTACTGAAGGGTTACCTTGTTTGAGATGAGGATCTGCTTATAAATCAATTACGTTTTACAGTCCTTTGGAGCAAGTTAATTTTTAACAAATTTACCTCAAGCTTATTTACAATATTTTTATTTCTATTTTTAATAGATCCATGTTGTATCCCAATTCAAAATTTTGGTCAGTTTATTAGGTAAGTAAAATAATTATTCAGATTAATTTTGTTTTGAAACAAGGCATGGCATGGCATGCTATGGCATGCTATGGCATGCCTAGGAAACTTCTTTAAGAGTTAAATCTTGAATTTATGTCTGAGTTGAGAATGTGTGAATTTGTTCTGAATTTCAGTGTTTTGCTTTACTTCTGATCTTAACTCTTGTTTTAATTTCTTAAAGGCCACATTGATTTTTAAAAGCATTTTACATTTTGTTATCTTCTTTAAGCATTATTTAACTCCATAGTTTTTATATTATCCATAATATGGAGATTCTTTGAGACTCAAAATCATTGTAGAATAAAAAACGGTGAGATATTTGTAAAGTTTCCATTTTATTTTAAAATAAAATAATGTTTGTAGCATTATTCATTATAAGAAAGTTGTAGAGATTTGAATAGTAGCATGTGTATACCTTAATTTAAACAGTAATTTGTCTTTTGTCCCAAACAGAAAACAACATTTATGTTCATGATCTGTTGACTTTTCAACAGATCACAACAGTTTCTAAAGCAAAGGGTGCAACTCTCTTCACTTGTGATCTGAAGGTATGTAATGAAAAGAGGCTTGCCTTCTTGAACATTTTGTATGTTAGATTAAAATTCAACGAATAAGTTACTTAATTAATATCCAGGAAGCAGGTGGGTGGGAGAGATACTGATCATTCACAATTTCTGAAAATCCACATTTTAGAGATGATACTTAAAATACACATAATCTTCATTTACTAACTGCGGTTGGAACCAGCTGTGAACCCATTTATTTCAGCCTGTTTTTAGGGGGGCGGGAAGGATAATCAAGAATAAAGAATGACAACAAGGCCTGCTCAGGGTTTATTTTTATTCTATTTTGGTTAGAAACAAGTCAAAAATATGAGCTTACATATACAGTGGGCTTACATAATACACTAATGAGACTTGTTTGTTTGTGGCACTAATTGGGGGAATGCAGCCAATAGTAATTTGTATGCCACAGTTTACTGTTTAGCATATTGCAGGATAGCAATTGTGGTTTACTCAAGCCATATTTAAGAAAACAATGCCATAACATTGTGTGTGGGCAGAACCTAATATTGTGTTTTCCAGCTTTGATGCTTAGAGATACATTAATTTTTACAGCACTCTGATACTGGAGAAGAGGTCCTTAGAATGTGTGTGGCAGTGAGAAAGAAGTTACAACTGTTTTATTGGAAGGACAGAAAATTCCATGAGCTGCAGGTGCAGTATTATTTATTATTTTTATTTATCAAATTTAGGTACTGTTGAAATCACTCTTATCACAGTTCTATCATTTATATTAAAATATACTTTTTGGTTCAAAAGTGTCACTGATTTGAAAATGTAATTGATTTTCTATTCAGAAAACATTTTCAAAAATTATTTGAGTGAATTAGTTCTGAAGCCCAGATTAACAGTTATTTTGCTTCTCTTTCAGAGTGTACCTGAAGCATAACACTAATTAACAAAGAACTAAAAACAAAGATAGAATTCTACAAAACAGGGAAATATATATTGATGTCAGTTGTTTTTTTATATAAAAGAAATATAAGCAGCAGTGCTTAAAACAGCTTTTAAAAATTAAGATCTTATGATCTGTTTTTAATTTATTCCCTTTAAAATAGAACATAGTGGAGCAAAAATTAAAGATACATTGCTTGTGGTTGTCCATGACAACCATCATGGTTTCTATAAACCATAGTCTACAAGCCATATTAAACATACTCTACTCAAGACAGTTAAAAATATTGGATATTCTGACAGAAAGAAACAGTTTTACAGAGAAATAGGGTTTGGATGTCAAGGGCTGGGAAATGACCATTTAAATATCTTTCCTTACTAATATCCTCCAAATAAAAAAAAAAAGGGTTTTTTTCTGGGCAAGGCATAATGTTTAATATCTGGGCAATACTATTGAGAAGATATTCTAAAATCCCATTGGAGAAATGTATTTGCTTGGCTGGAACAGGAGATGTTGAAAAATGACCCCAACATGTGTTATTTTATTTTACTAACTGAAGGAAGGTTCATACCAACTATAATATGCCTCTTTTATACCAGTCCTTGGGTAATTTGACGGTATTTATACATCCATCCTTATATATAAATGATTTATAATTCAGACAATAGCAAAATGTGTAGCAGCCATGAAAATCAAGCATCAATTACCGACAGGTCTCACACAGTTCTAACATTCTTTTTATACTGATACCTCAATTTCCTGTATTACTTCACTTTTTCTTGCTTTTAATTGTTTTCAGGTATACCATTCATCCCTGGCCTTTAACTTAATAAAGATTCATTCATTCATTCATTCATTCATTCATATGTCTTTAATTTTATATTTTCCCTATGTTCTTTTTTATTTTCTGGGAGCTCTTTTTCCTAGAATTAAATATGGAAATTTTGCTTAGAAACATTCTTTATATATATAAATTATTCAGCTTCCTTAATTGTACCTAATTAGACATTTCTTCTTCTTGAACTCCAGGGAGATTTCAGTGTGCCAGATGTACCTAAGTCGATGGCATGGTGTAAAGATTCAATCTGTGTTGGTTTCAAAAGGGATTATTATCTAATAAAGGTAAAAAAAATTAGACTAAGATGGAAAATACTTATTTCCTGTATTGAATAAACTTACTATATATAGCGATACTTCTGAGAAAATAGGCACTTTATTGTACTATATATATATCCTGTGACATTAGTAGTAGAAGTTGATCCTTGTTTGGGAAATCACTAAACAATTTGGCTACGGTTTGATCTATGGGGTTGATGAAATAAGCTTAGTGACAGGAATACTGGGGAATGGAACAGCTCTTTCTAATAATAAGGAGCAATTTGGTAACGGCTTTTTTAATTGAATGACCAGCTTGTTTTATTCATTCACAGGTGGATGGGAAGGGATCGATTAAGGAACTATTTCCTACAGGAAAGCAGCTTGAGCCATTAGTAGTCCCATTGGCAGATGGCAAAGTTGTTGTAGGCCAAGATGATCTAACTGTTGTGTTGAATGAAGAAGGAGTTTGTACACAGAAATGTGCCTTCAACTGGACAGATATCCCAATAGCCATGGGTAAGAACAAGTAAAATTAAAAATTCTTTGCTCTAAAGAAAAAATGTGTTACACACAGAAATGATAATATACCCTCATTTTTAAATTAATAATGACATTTGACTACATGAGATGATAGTTATCTTTCTGTTATGTTGACATAATGCCAGTTTATAGATAGAAAGTATGTATCTGTAATCCAGGTTAGAGAGTCCAAAGCAGATCTGTTTTCCCAACTACTTGAATACTTATTTTCTTTGCTCAGATTTTAATTTATTACTATTTTAAAAAGAATAATTTGTATATACTGTAGTAATACATTTTTGGCATGTATTCCCATTCTTTAAACAACAGTGATCATATTACGATTTTGTGAATATCAACCCAAAGTGAAATATTAAAGAAACCCATGGATAAGGGTTCCATCAGCTTTCATATCAGCTTTTTTTTGTACATTTGTCGAATCTGGTACATACAGAAAATAAGCACGTTGAATTAGTTTTTTCTTAAATTTATATGATTATATTTAATATTTTAAACATATGTTATAATTAATTAATGTAATATATACTAGCTTTTTATTCCAAAAAAATTAAAGATAAAAAAGTAGCAATCTTATTTGTTGTTTAAAGAAATTTGATTTAGGTTTAGATGTAACCAAAACACATTCTGGTAATGGTGATTCAGGAGGTTTATTTGAAGCCAATGTATGCAGGCTAAACAAGTGTAGGAGATATTTAATTGAATATACTGCCATCCCATATTTTATACAGCTTATAAGCATGCTGTAAATAAATCAGCTTAAATACTGTTTTTGTGATAGGCTGATTTGAAGTATTAATGACATTAATGACTCACGGCTTCCAGAAAAGAAAGGTTTTACCTTTTAAAAATCTATATTTTTCCAGGGTAAATGTTAGTTTTGTGAATAATAAAGGTGGAATTTCATCTGTGTCTCAGCATCTTCTAAAGTTTCCTTGTGGATTTTAATGTTGCATAAAACTGTGTTTAAAAGTAGAGCCAAGCTACTTCAGGAAGATTGCATAATATATTTTTTGGTAGGATCATAATGGACTTCTGAGTATGAGTTCTATGGAACTACTTAATGGTTGACACTTATTCTATTTACAATAGCTCTTATGCAAAGAATGCTAAATCAATATCACATATTAATCCAGTTGATAAAAAATTGAGAAAAGTCCATGCTTTGGCAAAGTATATTCAAGCATTTCTAATGTAACATATCTAAGGGTTTCTCTATATCCTATTAATCCACTGAATACGGGATTTCTGAATGTATAGCCAAAGATACCAGTTAGTAACAATATCAGATGTTTAACAATCTTTTATAAATCAAATTTATTAAACATCACACAGCAAAATAATAACCTGTTATAAATCAAATTTAGTAAGCGTCATGCAACAAATGACAAAATCTTTCATTATTCAGACTCAAGTTCTGTCAACATTGTCTTGTTTTCTGCAAGACAAAATCACTCAGATTCGGGGAGGGCTGGACTCCGACTGGGCTTCTCTGGATGGGAGGGAGGGGCCGGTCTTGAATGAGATTCTC